>WIXG01000440.1:0-56035 GCA_009869945.1 Mesaphorura yosii | reverse complement strand
GGGGGGGGGGGGGGTTCTGCTGCGTGGACGTGTGACCTCGGAACTTAATCTTTATGTTCCTTTGGAAAACGGAAGAACGCTAGACGAGCTGAGTCGTCCGCTTATCATCACACGATGCCAAATGCGATGCGATTCTTTTTCGTATTCGTGAGTTCTTCTTTGTGTTTTTATGTCTGTCGCGACGTCTGTCTGCAGCAAAGTGGGAAGTCGCTTCGATTCGATTTGGTTCTGTTTAGCCTTCAGTACGTGCTTAATGCTGTTTTAAAGTTACTTGCATTGCATTCTCTTTACGCAACGTTAACGTTAAGAACCACGATCAAGAGCCGCAAAGCCTAGCCAAGCCAATAGCCAAGCCTCATTCGGTTTCAGTTTCGTAATTGTCTTGTTACTGCTACGTTATTGCGTAAGAAAGAAGAAAGGCTCAGATTTCGAGCCCAACATCGACTTCGACTTTGGCTACAACTGTTGTCTGGGTCTGGTGACAGAAAAGTGCTGACGCGGAGGTTATATGTCACGAGTCCGAAATACACGCCTCCGAACTACTCCCAGTCCGAATGGCCGTTCAGGACGACTGTACTTGAATTATATGGTGGCCATTTTTGCACTTTTTCAAAAATTCAGACACAACAGCAGACGTAAACCTCAAATTGTTTCAATCTAGCGCTGGTCGTCACTCGTTCCCGCTGTGAACTTCTATTATCTTTTCCTCTGTCACAGTAGCGTGCAGTAAGAACTTCCGGACTCGTAACATTATCGGACTTGTGTGCTTTCGGAGTCAAGTACAGTCGGACTGAACGGCCATTCGGGCTGGCAAATTCGGACTGGGAGCACTTCGGAGCCGTGTTTTTCGGACTCTTGACGGTACACGGATGCGGACACTCGCAACAAAGGACATCCGGCTCCAGAACAGTAAAGGCAATAAAGTAAACGCAGTTGGTAAAATTTTCTCATCTACCGTACACGTACTTATTCTTAACGTATGAGTTGTCGATTGAGCCCGTTGAGCGCTTATCAGTTTACTTATACTGCATTCCTTGTCTTGTCGCTTGTCTGTTTATTTTGCACGTGCCGATGAAGCCAATGATTCAACGTCGAATCTGTCAATGAACCCGCAACCTCGTCGTCTGCCGCCTGACACATCCGTGTCGAATTTATTGTGCTATAACTGATCACGAATCACGAAGGAGTAAACAGTAAAGAAATCAGAACGTTCGTTAATCAGCATCAGCAACAGCAAAGTACATTGAAGATTGAAGAAGAATCAAGAATCACAGAAATCAATTCATTGAAGGAGTCATCTGGCCTGTTGCAGTGGAAGAATCGGTGCAGTGAGCGAATTATGGCGGAGTTTTCGTGCTCAACGCTGACGGTGGAGCCCGCAGTCGAAGCAGTGGAAGTTATGGAAGTGGGGGTCACTCGTCCACGCCCGCCTCTACCGACACCGAGGCGCTCACTCGTCAAACTTGTGCCTGCAGCGCTTGAAGTTCCTGAATCGGAGGCCAACGCCAGCCTCCCAACTCCATCGCATCAGGCGGAACTCGTCAATGTCAGCGTCGACGGAGAGTCAGGAGTGACTCCTACTCTGACTCCGCCGAAACCAAAACCACGGACGAAGAGACCTTCAGTCTACGAAAAAACGAGCTTGACTCCAGAAGGTAGGTTTTCAGCAATCGCAATTATAGGAAAATTTCGATGTCAGACCAAATTGACCACAAAAATGACGAATACATAATATTGTATTGATATCATATTTTGACAGGATTCGTAAACATCTACTCATCTTCAACCGCCGAGAAGGAGCTGCTCCGAGCTATTCCCGGGCATGCTGCTCTGGTGACTGCGGCCGCGGCTGCGACTCCAAGAAAGATCCTGAAGCCTTCTATCAAGTTCGCCACTCGCCCTTTGATCCCCGACGCTTACGGATACAACACCGGCGGATTTTGTGTCAACAAGAATTTGGGCGTCGTCGCCCACCCGGGGAAAGGGTCAGGATCGGGGACGACTCGAGGCTTAAGCATCCTGAAATGTGCCCTTTTGTAAACGCGCCGAAAGTAATACTGATTTACTGATTGACCAGCGCTGTGCTCCCGAAATCAATTTATTGTTCACCGTTGACTGTTTTTCTTCAATTGACTGCTGTTTGTACGCTAAATAAAATTCTCAATATAATTAATTGTCTTTGTGTCGTCAAAACTTCAGCCTCGCCCAGCCACCACGTCCGCGTACGTCCTTCTTGGCTGTGCATTCGTTGTTGTCGCCACCGTCAAATTCTGCATTCGCTGCTGTTTCCTGAGCGTGATTCCGTGCTGGGCACAGACACGCATGCTTTCTTCCGGGATCGGCAAATCATCGGCGAGTTCGGGTGCCTCGACAAACACGGCCGCCATTCCGCTCAGATTGTGCCAGTCGATGTGGCAGTGAAGGGCCCAAAGTCCTGGGTTGTCCGCAATGAACCGGATGACGACCCACGATTTCTGGTGCACGACGACCGTGTCGCGCCGGACCCCATCGAAAACGAGCGTGTGTCTGCACGGGTCGTAGTTGCCTTCGTCCTGCTCGCCGGTGCCCATCACCCAGAAGCTGTGCCCGTGGAAGTGGAATGGATGCCGCCCGTCGAAGGGGTTGTTGATGACGACCTGAATCACGTCGCCGTACTTGAGCGGAAGCGGGTTGTTGTGCTCGGACATCGGATCCCCGTCAATCATTTTGAGGAGGAGGGGCTTGTCCGTCGGGAGCCGGAAAGACTGGTTGTTTAGCGACCCGCGCCGCACGCCGCCTTCGTCGACGGTGAACGTCACGTTGAGCACGTACTCGTGGTCAAAGGTGCCCGGTGCCTTTCGCCCGTCGTACGCATGCAGCAGGTCATCGTTGAGGTACAGCGGCGGCGGGTCGGCCATCTGCGAGAATGTGCTTGGTGGGAGTGGCTCCGTAAAGTCAAACGCTTCGACGGCGTAGTCGTGCCCGCGCTCCAGGGGACGCTCCCCGCGGTGGTATTCGAGCACGCCCGTGGCGTTGGGCATGATGCCGCCCGGGTGCGTATTGATGTTGTCTCCGTCCAAGAACAGGACTTCGGTCATGAGATCCGCACGGATGAGGAACCGGTTCGTCGACGCGCTCGCGTTGGCGTTCATCGTCACGAGAAAAGAGTATCGTTGCGCGCTCGCGATGACAGCCACGTCGAGCCCCGGTGTCTGCACGACATCTACCGAGTCCACTTCGATGGCGCGCATTTTGTGCCCGTCGATCGAGAACCGGAAGCCCGAATAGCCCGACGTGTTTATGACACGGATCCGGTATGTCTTGCCAGGCTGGACTCGAAAGACGGGACGTTTCTGGAAACGAGGGTTGCAGTCGAACGTGTCTTTGATGAGCGTGCAGTTTGTCCGTCCTCGCCCGTTCATGAGGGCCGAGTCGGGGTACGGCGGAGCTCCCTTGCTGATTCGACTCAGGTGCCAGATCTCGAGATCCTCGGCGGGCCGGTGATACCAGTCAGTGATAGAGATGATAAGCTCGTCGTCGTACTCGTAAATCTCTTGCTTCTTGTGCACGATGAGCGGACCCCAGAGCCCTTCGGTGTACTGGCTCTTCATGTGGGCATGGTACCAGAACGTACCCGCGATCGGGACGGGAAACGTGTAGACTTGGTTGAACCCGGCTCGGAGGGGGCATTGAGCGATCATGTTCGTTCCGTCTTCAAATGGTGTCCCTCGCTGGTGGACGCCGTGCCAGTGGATCGACGTGTTTTGGCCATCTTGGATGTTGTTGGTCACGTTCACGACGATTGTGTCGCCTTCGGTCGCGATTATCTGAAGACAAAGCAGTATCAAGAAAAGGATTATCATTAAGCTCCATAATTGCTTTGGATCTTGACCAATTGACCAACTTACCTTTGGCCCAGGAAAGAGTCCGTTGATCGTCAGCACCTTATCTTCTTTGACTACGCCATCGGGAGCGGCTGTCGTATATTTGACATCGAATGTGAAGTAGCGAGTTTTGGCGTGGACAAGCGAAGGAGCCAAACAAAGGCTCCAAAGCGTGACGACGGCGACGATGTACGGCACCAGAATCCGGACCATACTGGCACTGGCAAGGAATCTGATTAGAGAGCAAAGGTGAATTAACGCAGCAATGCTGACGATGTCTGCCAATTTTATAGGTGAGGCAATCGCCATGCAATTAAGTGTGCATCCATGCATTTAATTGATGAATTACTTACCTGATACGTCGGCAAGAAATGATGACAGTAATTGGCAACTGGATCCAGTTTCCAATTAATGCAGTCCGTCATCGTGTTGATTACTGCCAATAAATTACAGATTACTGATTAATTTAAGGTTTATTTTAAGTGCTAACGACTAAATCCAATTGTACGACTCAAATTGTTATTAATTTAACGAACTAACACAATTTACAAGTTACTTATACTTCTTACTGCAATTAGAACAATTGGCTACCAAAAAATAAATAGCACATGCAGGAAACTACGAACCAGGAAATGCAAAAACAAAAGAAAAGGACGCTCAAGCACCGAATCCAAAGGCGCTTGCTTAATGAGCGCATGCTCATTAATTCACGATGCACTTTTCCGCATCAATTAATTAGACGGACAAGAAAGAAAAGCAATTTACTGAAACTGAAGAGTGTTTCAGTTTAATTTTCAAGCTCTCGACTTCCTCACTTGCAATTCCAATTCATGAAGCAAAGCAGTGCACTGGAATTCTGAAATGACTGGAATCCCATTCAGAATGCAAATCGAACTCTATCAAAAGATGTGCGCAGATTCTAAATTGCGACAGACTTAAGTTATGATTCCAAATTACGTGAACGTAAATGAAAACTTGACAATACCAAAATAAATGCCAATCTGCTATTCAATTTCAAGGGCGTTTACGTTTAATGAATCGGCGACCACCTGCAAAATATTTGTACACGTTGAGCTGAATCAATTGAATATAGAATTTGCCATACAAATTCGCAAATCGTAATTCGGATCGTAGAGCTTTGAATTCTACTGCAAATGCAACTACGCTTTATTCCAGGTTTGATTCAATTTGCTGTGTCAATGCTTTCAATGTCAAGACAAGGACGAGCGTCTGCCTGATTAGATTACTGATTAATTACGAATGACAATAGCCGTCATTGGCTGGTGCCGCCGTTAAGTTCATAATCTGGCGAATTTGCTGGTACAAATCGAACCGGAGCTGCATATTTTGGGAGTTTGGGCCTCCATCGCACTCGAGGTTCCCGTTTATAGCCTTCGTCGTGTTTCCAAATGTCTGCGCGACGGCGTGGACGTTTGCTTCCCAGAACCAGGCGGCGGCCGCCCAGCCGACGGCGGGGTCGGACGCGACGAGGTCGGGTTGATCTCTAAGTGTGTAGTTTCCGTACAAGTACAGCGAGGCCGCGATGTAGTTATAGTCCCACGTGACCTGAAGCGGCCCACGCCCGTAGTACACCACCGTCTGGAGCCCCCCTGCGTTCGCCGGGTACGCCGTCTGGCAAGCTGCCATGTTGGTCTGGCAGTAGACCTCGCGAGTGTACTGGAAACCGACCGACTCCCAGTCGGCGTGCGTTAGGAACATGGCCGCCTCGTCGCGGGTCGTGATGAGGGCTTTCGGGAGCGATGCAATGAAACCGTTGTACCAGCTCGCGTTCGGGCTCCCGCCCTTCAGCGCGGCGGCCGCGTTGAATTCGGGCAGAGTGACTAGTGGAGCGGTGAAGAACGTCCATACGACTCCGTCGTTTGAGGACGCTTTTCCTTCTGGTTCGTGCTCGTGCTCGACGGGCAGCGGAGGCGGCGGCTCCGTCGTCACAGAGTTGGCGGCGACGGCCACCAACAACGTCAAGGCCAAGGCGGTGACGGCCATGCCGCCAGGTTTGAATTTAGTCGTCGTTGTGAGACGTTTCATGTTCATACTTGAACTGAGCCTGTGTTTGGCTGGCGTGGCGCATAAATGCAGGGCCAAACTTCCAAGCACCCCCACAACACTCGCTGACGCAAGCCAGCTAGCAAACAATGCCAATACTGCCAATACGGCTTGTAAAAATTGCAAATTCTGGTTTCCATTGTTTGAGCAGGTGGCAGCTGGTCAGCATTGTTACACATACACGGGCGAGACAAGCAACCTGAATTTGTTAGTTTGCTCTTGTCATTCATATCATCAGTGTGCAATTCGCAATTCTCCTGAAAGGCAAGGCAGGCGAGGTGACCTTGGCTCAAGGCTCGGCCTGCCAAGTCGAAATCCCTTGCAGCCAATCAATCAATCATTGCATGGTTTATGCACAAAAGTCGTCGTAAAGGGTATCATATTTAATCCAGCAGGGGATTTGATAGCGAAATTGAATGGCTTATGTAGCTTTATGGTTACTATGCTGGAATTCATGCCGACGGCGCCGGCTTTTCAAGGATCGCCAACGATTAAGCCAGGCCAGACAAAGCCCTTCGGCTCGTTCAATTCGCCTGCATACTTCCCCATTGACTTTCACGCTGATGGCGACGTTGAAGGAGCACGGACTTTATTCATCGAGCAGCGAGTTGACCACAGTCAAACTGTGGGCCGACCCCCGGCTATGGAGAGAGATTCGGCGTGCGTTGTCGTACATTATGAAGGCCGACAACTTGCCGAATCTGTTGGCTCGGCTCCTCGGGACGGACGCAATCACCGAGGACGAGCACGAGCTGGTCAACTCCAAGCCCACTAAGACCCTGGAGGTGCAGGCCTTCGTGCTGTACTCCCGGCGTAAGCGGCGGAACGCCTGGGAGAAATTCATCGAGACGCTTCCCGTGACGAAGAACGAGCACGTGGCCAAGTACATCGAGAGCGTTCAGAACGAGATCGCTCGTGAGAAGAATCAGAATCAGGGCCTTCTGTCTTCTTCAGTAATTGAATCCACGGCGTGAATTTCTCGTGAGCTGCTTTCTGTGTTGTGAACTTGACCTGGAACCAGATAGAATGAACAAGCTCTTGGCTTTAGCATGGAGGGCAAGGGTTAGGCACTGTGCACGCGACTTGTATTAATTAATGATTGATCTCGGACAATACTTTATGGCAATACGAAGGAAGTATGTTTGACCTTAGCCTAGACTGTAGACCGCTACTTCTACTCCATGAATCCAACAGGAAATCCAATCAGCATAAGAAATTTATGCCATCCAGCGTTCGAAAAATCGATTTTGACGACTTTTGCACATGCCATCAGAATATTTAGACAGAATAGGTTGGCACGTGATGTGATGGTTTCCCCAGCGGGCAGCACCACACAATTACGAACAACGGAGTCAGTCAAGGTCAAGACCCCTTTATTCTATACGGTCAAAATCGAACTGACAAAACGGATGACTCATCCTAAATTTAATTTTGTCGAGTGATGCTGAGGAAATGGGAACAAGCACAGGAGAAGTATTGCTTTGTCCAGAATTATGAACCAATACTGCAGCATGCTGCGCTCGTCACACGTATACATCGAACCGCTGAAGATAATTCGTATGGGTTGAAGAGAACGAAATTTTGACAGAACAAGTTTCCAGTCGTCGACGCGACCGAGTTGTCGTTGACTGTGTCGGACTAGAAGATCGGAATTCCACTCTGCCAGCAGATTCTTAGAATGCAAATACAGATTGCCAAACATTTGGAGGAGGAACGAGCCGAGTGCCAAGCAACCGATGGCGATGATCAGGAAAACCACACGCTCGACGACGGGGCCACGGGACGCGATTCCGAAGTAGGCGCCGAGACAGGAGAATATGATCCCAAGGAGAAAGCCAATGGATAGGATATGGCAAGCCCATTCAGCAAATATCGCCCGGAGCATCAAATCCAGTGCTGCGAACGCTCGAAACAGTGCGGGCGTGTGTCCGAGGCTTTCCAATGACTTGATTCTTAATTTGACGCTCAGAGCGTCCGTGGAGACCCACAGAGAAATGGCAAACCAAATTATGAGGACATTCCACCGTACAAATATTGTCAGAGAGGTGTACGCAGACACAAAGTAAAAACCCAAGGCGGCAAAGCGCACAAACCAGAGCGGAAGCGAGGCGCCGTAGAACCACGCAAGTGGCTGGAGCAATTGGATCACGACTTGGATCACGATGTCCACACGACTGGCCATCACCACTGACATGCAGAACGGTAAGCCCAAGGCGACGGACACGTGAATGAAACTCAGAAGTATGCGCAGATTAGTTCGGCTTCTCGACTCGTCCTCCCTCTCGGCAAGGTTCCAAAAGTAGGCCAAGGATTCTCCGTTCAGAAAATTGTAATATTCGTCTTATCGTTACAATCTGCAATTTATACAACTGATGATGTGTTTATAAAAAGCGCTTACGGTCCAATCGCTCGAAAATCCGCAGCACAGAGTTGAGAAGGTAGACGGGGAGCCCTGCGGACGGTCCCCAGCCCCACATGTAGTCCAGGAACATAGTGAACCCATGCAGAAGGAACGCGATCCCCACAAACATGAATGAGACGAGGGGCATCTCGCGAGAGGTGGTCAAATTCCAGCAGATCCATAAAATAATGGCAAATGTGCTCTGAATTATGTAACTAAACGCGACATTTGCGCGATAAAGCCACCGGAAGAAGTTGGATTCGTTACGCGAAAAGTATCGAGTTTCCACGTTAAGCACAAGCGGGCACACTCCGGCCTTTTCACCAAGGCGAAGTGACCGACCGAGCAACACCAGGATTTCTTGGTTCGGTATCATTTCGTGTTGTTTCGTGTCGTGTCGTATCTGCTCTAAAGAAATCACAAGTGAAGGCTGACGCGGGACTTCATAAATCGTAAGCAGTTTCAGTGCACCGTAGCTCGTGCAGAATTATAAAAGAGAGGAATTGATGATTGGAGCCTAACACGCAATTTTAGTTTAGGTAGATGTAAATTCAAGGAAAGTAAAACGAATAATACTCAAGTCCGCACATTTAGGATTTCAAAGAAAAATCAATCTCCATTAATACTATTACAAATTTATGGTCGTAGCTCGCCGCTCGCCGAAATTGCCTTTAGGATGATTAAAATGTAGTTTAAGTTGCCGCAGTCTTGTGACGCTCCTCCACACACGCGGTGTCAGCGTATCTAGAAAGACGAGCTGGGCTGAAGCTAGTTACGATGATGCCCAGCTGACCAGGTCAAGGTGAACACCTTCGCATGGTGATTGGCGAACTTGCTTTAGGCCTCCAGCCTAGCCATTTTGCGAGGCAGTGTGCCCAAACCCACAATAATTGTGCATTTATTGTCCTATAAATTGTAAACAATTCATGACGACGACATGATTTTCATTTCTAGTGATTGATTCTATAATTCCTAAATACTCCAAATGTCCAGAGGAGCACGAATAAAAATACAATTCTATAAAAGACCGACGATTGGAATTGATCAATTCTAATTAAATTGTGAGGAAGTTCTTAAACAAGGACACCAGATGCAGGGGTTTGAAGAATCCATGAAATACGACATCACCCTCTCAAACCCCGAGAAAAATCATCTCGTCTGTCTATTTAACACAGTTATTTCAACGACGGTTCTTTTCTCTCTAAAGAACGCTCAATCCTCAAAAGCTTAACGTAGTTGAGTGATGCTGAGGAAATGGGAAGAGGCACAGGAGCTTTATTGTCTTCTCCAGGATGATGAATCAATATTCCAGCATGCTCATTTCGTCGCACGCACACATCGAACCGCTGAAGATAATTTGAATTCTGTGAAGTGAAGCGAAATTGTGCCCGAACAGGAACCAAATTAGTCATTGACTTGTCATATGCATGGACAAAGTTTTCCTTTTAGCGAAGGCCTGTGCCAAAAAAAAATTGCGGGATTCGAAAGAAAAAGTTGAAAGTTTTGCTATCACGTTAGAAATTCATCATTTACTTAACCCTTTGAGGCCGGCTTGCGGTACTTTCATGTAATTTTGACGTAATTGTCTAAGCCCGAGTTCCGTAAGTGTCATGGAATCGAAAATTATTGTCCACTGGCCGGATTACATAACTGTGCAGCAATGGAAGAATTTGCATCTGGAGACGGATTGCATGAAACTCATGTAATGCGAAAGCAAAGCCAAGGAGACGGGAAGTGCATGACTGTGATGTAAAGCATGCGTTTTTTAACAAATTCGTAAACGCGTCTATCTTTCCACTCGAGTTGACATTTTGTGCTCTCTAAATTCTCAAAACAATTCTCCAGTTTCTAATCAGCCCATTTGTGCCTTGCTACTCATCGCATTATCAGTTGCATTAGTGTCAAAGTTGACGAAGTCAGTGAAGAGTTGCTGCGATGGACCGCGACATGGATGAAGACATTTTGGATGGATTTTCAGATGACGAGCAGGACGATTTCGAATTGGAAAGCCATGATTTATTCTCTGAGGTGGCCAGAAATGAGACTCAAAGCCACGATCTGTTCTCTGAGATGGCCAGAGATGAAACTCAAAGCCATGATCTCTTCGCCGAAGCTGATGCAGAGCAGGAAGTCGTCATTGGACCATTCAAGTGGAGACCAGAAACTGATTACAACAAATTCGTCCCGAATGTTGAGCCATTTATAGAACCTGATAATAAGTTCAACGTGGAACTATCCCATGATGACACGCCGTGGGAGCTTCTCCAGCATTTCCTAAATGATGAAATTATCGACAGTATTCTTTTGGAGACAAATCGATACGCAGACCAGATTAAGGAGGCCAAGCCAGGTGCTATGAAGAATTGGACTCCTCTTCAGCGGCAAGAGCTTTGGACATTTCTCGCCTTAAAAATACTGAGTGGTATCGTCAAGAAACCCCGCATGAAGGATTACTGGTCCACAAATCCTCTGATTCAGACGCCTACATTCCCACGACACATGAGCAGAGACAGGTACCAGTTTCATTTTCATAGAATAATTATTATTCTACATCGAAACATCTTTCAGATTCGAAGATATTCTCCGGGCGCTGCATTTTTCAGACAATGAGGAGATTGACGATCCCACCGACCGACTTTATAAGCTGGGAAAATTCCTGCCTACGCTTCTGAAAAACTTTGAGCAAGCCATAAACTGTGGGGAACATTTATGCGTGGATGAAAGTTTGCTCCTTTTCAAGGGCTCACTCAGCTTTAAGCAATACATTCCGAGCAAGAGGTCGAGATTTGGGATAAAGTATTTTGCACTCGTCGACCATGTAACCAAGTTTATGGTGAAACTAGTAATTTACTTGGGAAAGCGATCAAATATTGGCTCCACTAGTATGGTGAAAGATTATGGCTACGGTGGTGCCACGGTCATTCATCTTTTGCGTGGATTTCTTCACAAACACCACAGACTTACTGTTGACAACTTCTTCAACAGGTGAATTTGAAGCTGTGAGTTCAGACAAAAGGAAATATTTGTAACAATTTTCTTCTAATTCGCAGCCCAAAACTTCTGAAGTATTTGTTGGACAACAAGACGTATGGATTGGGGACGGTCAGGAAATCAAGGCAAGGATTACCAAAACTATCCAAGCGACTCAAGAAGGGCGAGTGTGAAGTCAGATATTGTGATGGACTCCTTTTGGAAAGATGGAAAGATGCACGAGAGGTTTTCATGCTGAATACTTTCATGCCTCATGAAATGACACTGGCACCATCAAGAATACCAAGCAACATAAGAGAGAAACCTCTGACCGTACTGGAATATAACTCAAAAATGGGAGGTGTGGATTATGTGGACATGCAGTTAGCACCTTACAAGATAGTACGAAAGACCCTGAAGTGGTACAAGAAATTGGCATTTCATCTAATCGAAATTGCACTTCACAACACCCACGTTCTCTACAAAGCTGCTGGCCACAGAAATTCGTTCAAAGATTTTCTCTTGAAACTGGTCTCTGAGATGTTGGAGAAGAATACGACTGCAAGGCCACGAAAAGGAAATTCTGGAATTCGTCAAAGCTCAGCGGTTGCGCACTTACCAATTAAGAACTTGAAATCATCGGGCAAACCTTCAAATTCGAACTGCTCCTACTGCTATCGACTGGGAAAGCGTAAGCAGACTCCGTTCTCGTGTGAAAGTTGCAATAAGCGTCTTTGCATTGATGGACCGAATTCCTGCTTCAAACTGTTTCATGAACACAAAAGTGCACCTCAAAACAAGAACCACATCCATGTCACCCAAAGCCAAGAAATTCCGCCGTCAGCGCTTGCGACAACTCAGTCCAGTACTTTCGTTTCAGATCTGTTTCAGACCAGTCAAAACTCGTTTCTATCATTGTTATAATTCCATTGTGTAGCATAAGTATGGTAGTGCTTTAATAAATATCGTTAATTCTCAATTCTTATATTTGCTGATAGAAATTTTTCCGGCCGGCGTGCAATTTTTCCGTGCCACTCGTTCGGTTCTTTGGTTTTGTTTATCGCAATTGACGCCGGGCCCTAACAACTGAACATCGATTCAGCTGCCCGTACTTAAAACACTAATTACGAAACCCCAACCCGCCCTCAAAGGGTTAATGCTTAATGAAAATATGGATTAAGTATTCACCAATGCTGTCTTTAGCACCTACCACGCGTCAGGCCCAGAATGAGTGAAATAATAACGTACAGTAATGTTGATTGCATGGCACCTGCGTGCCACCAGCATATCACGATGGAATAACCATCCAATTCCACTACTACAAATACATAATTTAACATGTCAACAAAGCGAAGGTTGAAATTTAAAAACTTCATTTTATTTTGAACCAATTATAAATAACGTAGGAGAACAGCGACTCCAGAAGCTGCATGCTAGAAGCCAAATTAAAATTACCAAAAATTTAGCGTAGTTGAGTGGTGTTGAGGAAATGGAAACAGGCACAGCAGGAGTATTGACTTGTCCAGTATTATGAACCAATACACCAGCACACTCATTTCATCACATGCATACGTCGAGCCACTGAATGTAATTTTAATCGGGCGTAGCGGGCGAAATTGGGCCCACACAAATTTCCAGTTCCTTTTTCGTTGTCGGCTGTGCCTGACTACGCGGTCCGAATTCCAGCCCGATAGAAGCTGCTTAGAGTGGCGGAACAGATTGCCAAATATTTGAAAGAGGAAGGAGCCGTAGGCGAGGCAGCCAATCACAAAAAGCACGAACACCACTCGCTCGTAAAGCGGACCACGGGACGCGGTCGCAAAGTAGGTACCGAGGCAGGAGATGAGGACCCCAAGCATCGTGCCAAGCGATAGAAGATGACAAGCCCAAATATTGACGATCCGGATCAGGAAATCCAGGACTCGGTAGCTTCGGAACAGCGTTATCGTATTCTGCAAACTGCACAGTGACTCGCTTCTGAGTTTGACGCTGAGTACGTCCATCATAGACCACAGAAATACGGCCCCAGCGATGACCACCACATTCCAGCGTAGGAATACGGCGAAGATCTCGTAGATGCAGACGGTGAATAAGCCCAAGATTGCCAAGTATAGAAACCAGAGCGGAAGTGGAGCTCCGTAGAGCCAGGCAAGCGACCATAACAGTTCCACGACAACTCGCAGGACGATGTCCAGGCGCGTGACGACCAGCAGCAAACAGCTGGCTGGCAGCAAGAAGCCGATGAAAGTGTGAACAGCCTTCAGAATTTTATGGATTTTGACTCGTCTCCTGGCTTCGTCATCTTTCTCAGCGGTGGTCCACACGAAGCATTCTGAAGAAAGTTCATTACAATATTTTACAAACGTTATGAAAATCAAAGTGCTTACTGTCCAATCGTTCCAGTTGTCTCATAAGGGAGTTGAGGAATATCACGAGCAACCCTGCAGATGGGCCCCAGCCCCACTGGTAGTCGAGGTACATCGTGAATCCATGCAGCAAGAACGCGATTCCAGTAAAGAGGAAAGCGACGATCGGGATTTCGCGCGTGGACGTCAAGTTCCAGCAAATTTGAACGATTGGAGATAAGCCTATTTGTACCAGAAATTCCAGCACAACGTTTGCACGGTAGCGCCAGCAGAAGGAACTGGATTTTGATTCGCACCTTTCGAAAGACCGGGTCTTTAGGTTGAACAGTAAAGGACACAGTCCCAGTTTTTGAGTCAGGCGAAGTGCCCGGCAGATCGACCTCAAAATTTTGGTGTTCGGAATCATTTTGGTTTGATGTTTTCGGCTTCTGCTTAAATGAACTTCCCGTGCTAGACCAGATTGAGACTGAGTTTATGGAAAATGGCTATCGCATTTAAAACTCACGGACGAAGAGAAAAATACATGTGAAAGGTATTACCTTAACGGCTGTTGAAAATCAAAACATTTAAAATGAAACAGTTTTTATGTACAAATGGAACACGTCGACTGGAGAAAATGAGAAAAACAGAGCATAGCAGACATTTTCGGAACCGGAACATGATTTAGCTTTCAGTCATTCTCAAATTGACGATTGTAATGAATTATCGAGTAAACATCGCCGTCGACGGCGATTTGAGTTTTATTTCTCTCTCCAGACATGTATTTGAAACTATGACCAATTTTGGCCGGCCCAAATTGGATTTGTGAGTTCGAAGTCTAATCTGCTTTGGCTTGACTCTGAAAATTCGAAAATGACTGTTTTCGATTTTTCTTTTGTTCCAACTCTCGCCGAGGTTAAAAACTCACAATCAAAATCACCCTAATTCATTTAATGAAGTGCTCGCATGTCTCATGTCGATCGCTTGTTGTTGACTTGCTTGTTCTCAATCCAGTAGCATGAATGAACTCAGATAATGAATTGTAACGTGAGAGATAAGGCTTGGCTTGGGTTGGCTTGCTTGGGGCTTGTTGACTTATCGTGTCCATTGCCCATGTCGCGTGGCTGTTGCTGCTGGTCCAGTGTTCAGCCCAGCATCCAGTCCAAATTTCATAATCGGCGTACATTTATCTCTTAACGACCCGCTATTGTTTGTCGCGCCGTGATTTGGTGAGTTGACGGACAGTCAAGTGAAGCGTGGCCATACATGGCTTGGCTTATCAGTCACCAAAACAGGTTACAGGCGCAGCGTAGGCACAAGTGAAAGGCACTGCTTACTGCTACTGCAATAGTGAAGAGTCAGTGTACTTTACTTTGCTTTGCTTTGCTACTGTATTTAATTGTCCTGCTAATCCCAATCGAGTACGCGTAATCACAGTCTCGTATTGAGCAGCTCACTCAGTTGATAATTCGTTGTCTCATTCAGTATTCAGCACTCAGCTTCAGTTCATAGCGCAAGACAGTCTACATTTAGAATTACTCAACACTCATTACGCGACACGCGAGATGGAGAAAGATTCAAATCCCGCGCCCGCGTCAGAAAAAGACAAGCAAGGGGCGCGTGAGATCACAATCCCCGAAGAGCTTCCTCCCCCAAACTTTCGCAAAGACGTCCGCTCAATCCTCCTCCTTCTTTTCCTGTACGTACTGCAGGGCATTCCCCTCGGCCTCATCGTGACCGTGCCCTTTCTGCTCCAGGCAAAGGGCGTCCCCTACAAGGAACAAGGCCGCTTCAGCCTCGCGTTCTGGCCCTTCAGTTTCAAAGTGTTGTACGCGCCAATCGTGGACGCCATCTACTGGCGAAGGTTGGGGCGGCGTAAATCGTGGCTCGTTCCCCTCCAGTACCTCATCGCTCTCTTTCTCCTTATCCTCGCCTTCACCGTCGACGAACTCTTCGACTCCGTCAACGTCCCCGCACTCACAGCCATGTTCTTCATTCTCAACTTCCTGGCCGCGTCGCAGGACGTCGCCGTCGACGGTTGGGCGCTCACGATGCTCAGCCCCGAAAACGTGGCGTACGCGAGCACGTGCAACGCGCTCGGCCAGACACTCGGTTCGGTGATGGGCTACTCGGGGTTTATGGCGCTGAATTCGCCCAAATTCGCCAATAAATTCAGGACGGTGCCTGAAGAGAGAGGACTCGTTACCTTGTCGCAAGTAAATTCCCTTGGCGTTTCGCCTATCGCTTTTTCACTTTGGCGGGCTCTGAACTTTGAATTTCCCTCTGCAGTTTCTGCTTTTCTGGTCCGTCGTTTTCGCCGTGTCGACGACGCTCGTCCTGCTCTTCAAGAAAGAGAAGAAGGAGTCGGCAGAGGTGGACGCGAAGCACATGAACGTGTTCTCTTCGTACCGCTCGTTGTGGAAGATTCTCCGCCTCCGCAACGTGCAGATCCTCGCCTTGTTTCTCCTCACCGTGCGAATTGGGATGGCGGCTCATGCGCTGAACGGGCTCAAACTCGTCGAGGTTGGGATTCCGAAGGAGACGCTCGCTTTCTTCTCGATTCCGCTCATTCCCGTCAAACTCCTGCTCCCCATCGTCGTATCCAAGTGGACCGTCGGCCCGAGCCCGATGCGCCTGTACATCAACCTCATCCCAATCTCGTACGTGTTTTGCGTCGTCTTCCCGCTCATAATTTTCTGGCTTCCGAGCATCCGCGACGCGGAGTCCGGCGAGTACGCGACGTGGGTGTATTTCTTCCTCTTTGGAGTCATGGCACTCGAACTCGTCCCGGCCTACACACGTTTTGTCCTGTATATGGGCTTCGCCGCCAAGATCGCCGATCCCGCGATTGGTGGGACGTACATGACGCTGATAAACACGATCACGAACGTCGGTGGAATGTGGCCGTCGACCCTCGCTCTTTGGCTCGTCGATTACGTCGCGATTCCGCTTCGGAATGACTGCCCGAGTGTGGGTACGGGAGCGCCATCAATTTTAAACGGCACCTTCTCAGATTCAGCAGATTACGAAGATGAGTCAGTGTACTCGTTCGCGAACGAGACAGGTGGCCCCGGCGTGGCGTACGCTTACACGACCGAAGGCTCGGGCTCGGGTGGACTCGCCGCCACGGCCACCGCCTTTGGCGCCCTGTCGCGTTGCATATCGCAGATTGACGGCTACTACGTGGAGTCCGCATTCTGCATCGTCATCGGAGTCCTCTGGCTCGTGTGCTGGGGTCGGCCTACCATTCTCCGCCTGCAGGCGCTTCCCAGACGCTCCTGGAAGGTTGTTAAGCCCACAAGTTAAATACGACAAGCATATTAAAATACTTACTTATGTTTATAGCAATTGACGAGATTTTGTTAATAAAAACTTCATAAATCATGGTTTATAATACGCAAAGTTCAAGCTACATTACATACAGCAAGGGCTAAATTTAGCGATGGGGTGCTTATCTTTCCGCGTCCGTGATCTGCCCCTGTCATTTTCAAATTGTGGCCTTGAATCCAGGGTGTGAGTCGAGAGTGTTGCGTGAAACTAACGATTGATTAATTACTGTTCTCTATTAATTCGAATTCAAGTCGAGCCCACTGCTGACTGCTCGATCTAGCTTCAAGATCCGACGATCGGCGGCCAGAGTGAGGACAAGAAAAAGACAAAGCAATTAAGCAATGGGTGAGTAATTAATCGTAATGAGTCGAGTGTCTGTCGAGTGATTGTGATTAATTGGCGATCGAGCAATTTCGCAGGCCAAACTGTGTCAGTCCACGTCCTTGACCGCGTGGAACTTTGCATACAAGGAGACAGCAGGAATTTGTCCTCCGATCAGTATACGACGTACTCTTTTCCGAGTGATAGCTCAGGCGGTGCTGGAACGGTTCGGGCCTACAATTTGGAGGGAGTGATGGTGCAGGAGAGCAGCTTCAACTTTGGAGGAAACTATACCTGAGCCTGAGAACCATACTGTTTGTGGTCGCCACAACGCACGCGCTCCGATGTGACGCATCCGGCGGTGCAGCCCTGATCTGTGTGAGTGATTCAACTCAGCGAGTTGTCATCCACTTCGACGCGGTCTACGACGAGCATGCCTATCAGATTTGGACTGCGTCTGACGGCGGAGTCGAATACTGCGGCTACGAAGTCAGCCGAGTCCGAGTCGGCGCGCAGTTCTAGTTTACCAAATACAGCTTGGAGCTTAGGCCCGTTTTGGCAATTTGCGAATAAATCTTAAACTCAGTTGAATTGAATTGTGATTCGAGGCGATAAATCATAAATAAATACACGATCCGGCCCCTGCTTAAGAAGGAATTTTACAGTTGCTGATGGATTTCCTCTGTCGCCGGCCTCGCATTGTTACACTTTTCTTACGGTACATTTCGATTACCGATGCCGATTACGCAACAGGCAATACATTACAATGGACTAATAACAATACAATGGGGAGGGTCAAGCACCAAGTCAAGTACGAAACACAGCAGCGAGCCGCATTGTTGCTGCACTCCGCAAAGGAAATGGAAAGGCCAGGTAAAAGGCAAAAGGGTTAAGTAAAATTCATCTCTACGCTGCGCTGGTGCGCTGAGCTGTACGGAGGATTTTTGGGGTGGTGGTCTTTTCAAATGCAAATGCAAGTACACTGCAGCAAAAGCAAAGCAGAGGCGAAGGCGAAGACAAGTCAAAGCATCTGCATTTCGGCTCGGCACTTTAATACTCATCTTTAATTAAGTTTCTGCAGTTCTGTGCACAAAGAATTTGAATTGCAGTGTTGATCTCAGTCGTCGGTCGCTAATTTATTGTATCCGTGTCTCCGTCGGCATAGCCATTTCGGCAAAAGTCCCAAAGGAGCCGCCAGGCAGAGAACGGGCCTGAAATTAATTGAAATTGAAAGTGGGAATGGCAAGTGATGAAAGATCTTTCTTTAATTGAATAGTTGGACCGGGACAGAATACAAGATTTGCATTTAGATTGAAGATTTCACGCACCTTAAGCAAAGATCCTCAATTACGCGTACGCGTACGCCAACGTTAAAGATTACTGAAGCGAGTCGTCAAATCTCGTCATCGTCATCCATCGTCGTCAAACTTGCAATTGCAGTTCGTCATACATTTGTAATTTCCTGATTTGGCTCGAGTTCATTTCTTAGGCTTTTAGTATGTTGGTGTTGGTACCTGGCACTTGGATCAGTTTTACTTTTACCGTCGACCAGATCAGTCAGAAGAACATGCATGAAGTCCGCCGATGCATACGTGATCTTGTTCTGCATCTTGTGAATCCTGTTCTCATGGGTTGATTTACTTTCATTTGGTGCAAGTTGACAAAGTGCAAGAATTGTAACTGTAACTAACTTAACTTGTCATCGAACCAGTTTCGAGTTTCGATCTTTCGACGTTCGACCCGTCCTTCATTTTGTTAACGGCTGCGACGAAATTTCGTTCTGTCGCCGATCAGTGAATCAGTGCTAGTGATTCGAGATGGCAAAGGCAAGGAAGGTGAAGCTAAAATCAGATAATTAGCATCTGCAAAATCTGCATCACAACAGAATAGTGAGAGTCGGCTGGAGTGGATTTCTCCTTCCCTGCTCCTCTCGCCAACGCCAGGATGTCCATGTTCACGCCAACGCAATTCGTCCCCCAACGCCGGTTCTACGCCGCAAGGAGCTCGCTAGCCAGGCGACGGAGGTTGTGCAAGAGAGCTGTGCAGGTAAATAAGAATCTAAAACTTAGCATTGGAACGGCATCGCATACCTAAGTGCAATGCTCTTTGTCCAGTTGGTGGTTGTGCTGACGCTGCTCGTGACAATCGTCGTGAATGTGATATTCATAATTGAGACTGGTAAAAGACTTCAGCGCCAAGAGGAGCAATTGTCTAGTCAACAGTACTTCAGAGCCTTAGCGGCGGTCGGCGGAGCAGTGCCAGGCGCTTCGGATCCACATCAGAACCCACAAAGTGGTAAGCCAACTAATTTTAATTACCCATTGCACTAAATTCGCTAAATTGATATTGACTATCTTTCCTCGTATCTCTGTTGTGTTGCAGAGTGGAACGATGCCAAGGCCGCCGCCTCTGACATGAAATCGAATTCAGCGTTCGCAGGCGTAGGGTCTTTGGTGGGCGCCGCCAAGCGAGCGCAGAACCATGGCCACAGCGACCAAGGAATTGGTCACGGGTTGACAAACGCCAACAGCAACGGCAATGGCCGGCTGCTGACGATTCAAGTGCTGTCTAGTCAGTCACGTGTGACAATCGCAGTCGATGGAGCCACGGTTAGTTGACCAAGCGAAGCGAGTTGCCTTCTCCGCTCGTAAACATAAACATTGCCGCCTTTTGCTTTCATTGTTGCTTATTACAGATTGTTGACGACAGCGACCCAGGCAAGTCACGTGGGATCCACGTCCTCGTCCTGAATCAGGCCACTGGGGCCGTCATGGCCCAGCGCCTCTTCGACACGTACTCGCCACACGAGGACGAAGCTATGGTCCTCTTCCTGAATATGATTGGCGAGGGGAGGATCCTCATTTTCGCGATAAAAGATGAGGGGACTTTCCAACTGAAGAGCCAGGCTCGTGAGCTGCTTGCCCAGCTCGGGTCCAAGCGGGCCAAGACGCTAGGCTGGCGAGACGTGTGGGCTTTTGTGACATACAAGCGAGACGTCGCCGGCAGCGGCGGTGAAGAGCTCGTGCACCCGGCCCGCTCCGCCTCCACCCTTGCGGAGGAGTACACCAAGAGCCCAGAATTCCACACGTGGGCATCGCCCGTCTCGCTCTTCGTGCAGGTGCCGCTCGTGCCGACGGAGGAAACGCTCTGCTCCGAGTGGGCTGGTGACCCCTCACCAGAAAACCAGCGCCGCCAGTCATTCTGCTCGCACATCGAAGGCTACGGCAGCGTCTGCAACTGCAAGGATCCTTCCCCGCTCGCATTCCACCAGGCGCCGGGGCCGCTCCTGGGCCATGTCGCCCTCCCCGTCCCCGTAACGGTCATCGCCTCCAACCGCCCGCACTATCTCTTCCGCATGCTCCGCTCGCTCCTCTCCGCCGAGGGCGTCAACGCCTCTCTCGTGACCGTGTTTATCGACGGATACTACGAGGAGCCGATGGCCGTGGCGCACCTCTTCGGTCTCACCGCCATTCAGCACACGCCGCTCGGCGTCCGCAACGCCCGCATCTCGCAGCACTACAAAGCCTCCCTCTCGGCGACGTTCACCCTCTTTCCGTGGGCGGAGGCGGCCATCATTCTCGAGGAGGATCTCGACGTGAGTCCGGATCTCTTCACGTTCTTCGCCCAAACGATGGGGCTCCTTGACTCCGACCCGTCGCTGTACTGCATCTCGGCGTGGAACGACCAGGGCTACATGCACACCGCCGCCGACCCGACGCTCCTCTACCGGGTCGAGACGATGCCAGGGCTCGGCTGGCTCCTGAAGCGGTCGCTGTACAAGACTGAGCTCGAGGGCGCGTGGCCGACCCCCGAGAAAATGTGGGACTGGGACATGTGGATGCGGCTCCCCGACGTGCGCAAGAAACGCGAGTGCGTCATCCCCGACGTTTCGCGTACTTACCATTTTGGATCTTCGGGCCTGAATATGAACGCGTACTTCCAAGACGTGTACTTCAAGCGAAGGTCCTTCAACACGCTGCCGAGTGTCACGCTGGCGAATGTGAGCGACCTGAGGCAGGAAAAGTACGAGGAGCATATTGGAATGTTGCTAGACTCGGCGAAACTAGTCAACCACGCCCGATCGCCGTGTGCGGGCGGCGGCGGAGATGCGCCTGAGGGGGAAGGCGATGGAGACGGCGGAGCCAACGATTTCTTGCAACTGGAGGGGTCGCCAGCGACCAGCCCACGATCGCGATCTCGACGAAAAATCCACGCGCAGACGGGAGATTCCAAAATCAAACCCGTCTACGCGATGTACATCAAGATGGATCATGCAAAAGACTTTCGAACGTGGCTCCAGATTGCGAAATGCCTCAAAATCTGGGACCTCGACGCTCGGGGCTTTCATAATGGAATGTGGCGGCTGCACTGGAAGCGCGAGCAGCTGCTCGTCGTCGGAGTGCCATACTCGCCATATTCGTAAGCCTAAGCGCAGTCGCAGTTGCATTTTTTTTACTGCGTTAAGGCTCTTGACTGATTCTTGCTTGTTTTTCAGATTCTACAAGCCGAAATCGGTGCCGGCGATCGACTTATCTTCGTTACCGACATGACATGTGGAATCCAGCTGAAATTCTTCACTGATCTGAATTTTATACTCATTTTGCACTTTTGCAATCTTGCATGCATTTGTCAGTATTCAACCCGACTTTTCTTCAGGAAATTGACGGAATAAATCGATTTTTATACTGTTTTCATAAGCATATACTCCTTGCACTCGGAAAATTCTACCAAATTCTTTCATTGGCAATTCACTGGACGTCTACTCTTGGACGATGTGTCAATTCATTGCATCGCAGAAATTCAAGCATTAATTACACGAAATTACACGGACTTAATTAAATTAGCTCTTAACAATTACGACTCATTTAATTTCGAGTTTCCGGGTCGTCAATTCGATCAATTCATATCGCTGTCAATTAAGTATTGATTTAGTTAATTGGCTTGGCTCTTTGTATGTGCGCATTTGCTTGCTGCATGGGTTTCTGGCCATATGTTTTCCTTGCGCAGTGCACAAGCGCATGAGTTTAAGCTGTGCCAACCTCCTACTTTCGAAACGAATTCCCATCAATGATTCATATCCAATGTTATTTCCCATTTGCCGTTTGCTTAGTGCGTGGATGCGAATCTGCGACTACGACCACTGGGAATCTGTGAAATTAAACCAGGCTCTACTACTTTACTTTCATAATCACGTATCGTGTATCACGTTCGTATCACTGACTGACTGCACTGCAACTCGACAGTCGACAATCCACAGCCGTGCCGTAGCGTAGCGTTAATATTAACGTAAGCGTAAGTAAACGTAATTAAACCGTAATTAACATGATTGATTGCTTACGTGTACGTGTTCATGTCAACTTCAACAAACTCACCATCGCATCGCTATCACAATCGATTCGACTCACTGCACACGAACCGAACGCAAAAGGCAAGTTAACTCTACTCTACTCAAAATAAATATTAGCATCAGCATCAGCAATCGTCGTTTCACAGTCGAAGCTGCTGAATAGTTTAGTTAATCACTCCAGTTGCCAGTGCAGTGCGGTGACAGTTCCAATCTTCTATTTCTGTCTATCTGTGCTTTGATTTGCTAACTGAGCTGACTCGACGAGCTAAGAAAATAAATACAACGTCCGTTGATCTGCTGCACTGCACGCGGGTCGTCGAAGAGGCCAAAGGTCATGAAAACAGGTGTCCACCTCCTGTGAACGTGATAAGCAAAGAGTATTATAGTTTTTCATCGTGTTGCATTTCGTATTTCGCTGGAATTTCAGTACCGCGTGCAATTTGCAAGCTGACCAACTGTACCTTGCGCACTTCGTGTGCGATTTCTCTAATATCAGACATCTGTCAGCTGAATTCAATCAACCCAAGGTAATTTACGATCCTGACTTACCAACAGCCTGTTTTGAGTTTTAATTCTTCAGTTTATTAAGTGAAAATTACCAGTTACTAATTCTGAACCCGCATTTGTTGATTTCAGTGTTTTTAATTACTGATGTAATGATCTTCATGTGAACTCCACGATAATACTGAAGGAGAGCGGGGCTGAAGGAGTGAAGTGAAGAACAAAAGAACCAATCTAAGAAGCGTCCAGCGTGAAAGGCGAAGAAGTAAGAAGACAACCGAGCCATGGCCACCGTCATTGACGCCGAATCGGGGGCGCGTCTGGAGCAGTGCGTCGTCCGCATATCTGGCTTGACGAGCGCCTGCTGCGTCAGCCCCATCGAGAAGCACGTCCGCAAACTGGATGGAGTCGTATCCTTCGACGTGGCGCTCCTGGCCGCCAAAGCCAACATCAAATTCGATCCGAGCAAGCTCACACCGACTGAAATCGCAGACTCCATCACCGACTTGGGTTTCCCGGCCGAAGTAGTGGAGCAGGCGGGCGGCGGGTTGGGGGAAGTCAAAGTGCAGATTCGCGGAATGACCTGCGCCTCGTGCGTCAACTCGATCGAGAGCCACATGATGAAGCAGACGGGGATGCTTTCGGCGAGCGTCGCTCTCTCCCTCCAGATGGGCCACTTCAAGTACGACCCGAATGAGATCGGACCACGCGACATCATCGACACCATCAACGACATGGGTTTCGACGCGGAGCTCGAAGTACGCTCGGATCTCGGGCGGCATTTGGATCATCGAGACGTGACTCGGCGGTGGAGGAACTCGTTCATCGTCGCCCTCGTCTTTGGGGTGCCCAACATGATTGTAATGATGTACTTCATGATGGGGATGGACATGAGTGGCGGCCACGACAGTCACGCCCACCTGCGCTGCGAGTACCCAATGTGCCTCATCCCGGGCCTCTCCCTCGAAAACTTCCTCCTCTTCCTCCTCGCCACGCCCGTGCAATTCGTCGCGGGCCGCCATTTCTACGTCGCCGCCTGGAAGGCGCTCAAGCACCGCTCGACCAACATGGACGTGCTCATCATGCTCACGACGACCATCTCGTACGTGTACTCGTGCATCGTCCTCCTCGCCGCCATGGTGCTCGCCCACAATCCGTCGCCCGTCACCTTCTTTGACACACCGCCGATGCTGCTCATGTTTGTCTCGCTCGGGCGCTGGCTGGAGCACATTGCGAAGGGGAAGACGAGCGAGGCGCTCGCAAAGCTGCTGAGCCTCAAAGCGACCGAGGCGGTCATCGTGACGCTGAGCCCCAGCGGCGAAATTCGGAACGAGCGAGTGATCAGCGTGGATCTCGTCCAGCGGGGAGACGTCATGAAGATCGTGCCCGGCTCGAAGGTGCCCGTTGACGGGAAGGTGTTGCAGGGGCATTCGATGTGTGACGAGAGCTTGATCACTGGGGAGTCGATGCCCGTCGTGAAGCGGGCCGAGTCGATCGTTATCGGGGGCTCGATCAACATGCACGGGCTCCTGGTTGTCCAGGCGACGCAGGTCGGGGACGACACGACGCTCGCGCAGATCGTCAAGCTCGTGGAAGAGGCGCAGACGAGCAAGGCGCCCATTCAGCAGCTCGCGGACAAGATTGCGGGCTACTTCGTTCCTGTCGTCATGGGTGTCGCCTTCACGACGCTGGTGGGCTGGGTCATTTCGGGCTACATCGACTTCAACAGCCTGAACACGAAGCACTATGAACACGAACGGCATGGTGAGTCGGAGCTCATTTTCCAGCACGCCTTCCGCTACGCCCTGGCCGTGCTCGCTATCGCGTGCCCCTGCTCGCTGGGGCTCGCCACGCCCACGGCCGTGATGGTCGGCACGGGCGTCGGCGCCCTGAACGGAATCCTCATCAAAGGAGCCGAGCCACTCGAGAACGCCCACAAAGTCAAGTGTGTTGTGTTTGACAAGACGGGCACCATCACACAGGGCGTGCCCTCCGTCACCCGTGTCTCTATGTACGTCCAGGAGGCCGTGTGCAGCCTCAGCCGGTTGCTTGTGCTCGTCGCGGGCGCCGAGGCGAGCTCGGAGCACCCCATCGGGTCGGCCATCGTCCGATTTGTGAAGGAAGTCCTCCAGCAGAACGGATCCAGCTCACCGACATCGCCATCGCCATTGCCGTCCTCCGAACACCCATTTTCGTACGCCATGCGCGCAGAAGACTTTCAGACAGTGCCCGGCTGCGGTGTGAAGGTGCAGCTCGTGTCGGACAACCTCGGGTCCATCCTGGACCGCGCGTCGCGAATAATCGATAAAACACTCGACAGAACTCGGCTTCCACTCCACAAGCACGCGATGCTCAATCAGGTTCTGGTCGACTACACAAAGCAAGAAGTGGGTATGACTCACGTCGACGACGCATTCGACGTTAATGCGAATGCCAACGCCAATGCTCAGAACCATGGCCGTGTTATCAGCGCCCAGCTGGTGCCCGTCGGCGACTACCCCGGTCCAGAGACACTTGTCCCCGCGAAGCACGCCGTCATCATCGGAAACCGCGAGTGGATGCGTCGAAACGGGATCCCGATCCCGGGCGCCGTCGATGAGGACATGAATCGCCTGGAGGAGGCGGCGCAGACGGTCGTCCTCTGCGCGCTCGACGGACTCCTCGTCGCCATGCTCGCCATCGCCGACTGCGTGAAGCCCGAGGCCCACCTCGCCGTGTACACGCTAAAGCGGCGGGGGCTGGACGTCATTCTGCTCACGGGCGACAACAAAAAGACGGCGATCGCCGTCGCGCAGCAGGTCGGCATCACGCGAGTGTTCGCCGAAGTCCTCCCGTCACACAAGGTCGAGAAGATCCGGCGGCTGCAGGCACAAGGGCTCCGCGTGGCGATGGTCGGCGATGGCGTCAACGACTCGCCGGCGCTCGCGCAGGCCGACGTCGGCATCGCCATCGCATCCGGAACGGACGTGGCCATCGAAGCGGCGGACGTCGTCCTCATCCGGAACGACCTCCTCGATGTGATTGGCTGCCTCGACCTGAGCAGGACGACGGTGACCCGAATTCGGCTGAATTTCTTGCTCGCGAGCATCTACAACATCATCGGCATCCCGCTCGCGGCAGGCGCCTTCACGCACTGGCACCTTGCCATTCAGCCGTGGATGGGGAGTGCGGCCATGGCGATGAGCTCCGTCTCCGTCGTGTGCTCCAGCCTTCTCCTGAAACTGTGGCGGAAACCGACCCGACGCAGCCTGAGCACCATGGAGTATTTGAAGGGTGTGGAGAGCGCCGGCGGAGCCCGCGCAATGCTCGCCATGGAGCCAGACAGCATTTCTATACACCGAGGGCTAGAAAACGACCGAGACCGCGACGCCGTCGGCTACCCCGTCGCCCGCCCGCCTCGACCCTCTCGTCTCACTCGCCTCGTCCGATACATCAACAATGTTTTCCGCAAGGCGCCTGGAAGCCCCGGCGGCGGCAAAAGAAGTCATTCGAAGACGGACGTGAGGAATTTTGACATTGAATTCGCGCCAATTATGAACGGGCACGGGAAATCGGATTCGATGGACGACGGACTTTGAAAATCAAAATTCCCGCGCGGCCGACGTCAGACCAAAAACTTCCTTTAATTTCAAACCAACCGTGATAAAGTGATAATTAAAGCTACCAGTCTCGTAACCTAATTAGTAATTAATTTACCAGTGCTGTGCTGTGTATTAAGTAAATTAAGTTCCTTGCAACGTATTAACTACTTGTACTCTATTCTGTATATTATTGCAGTAAAATTGCTCTGCTAAATTATAACCTATGATATTTAAGATACTCGACCGACCAATCGTCATTTGTCAACTCGGTAATGTACGTATTTAAAGTGCACTGTAACTGAACCCGTAATTAAGCAAAGATAATTAAATATTTTAAGGCAGCAGGCAACAGCAGTGCTTTGTGTATAATTTCACGTGTACTTGAGCTCTGGTCGAATTATTTCTATTCTATTTCGGTGAATAAAATACAAAAAGCTGAATTTTTGGAGGACGATATAAATGCATTCCACGCATTTCTAAACAGAACATCAAACAGTATTTTATTAGAACGAGCCAACTAGCATCAGAATTATGTTGACAATGAAATATGAAATGAATTCATAGTTAGTATAATAGTAATTAAGTAATCAAAGTTAATGTTGCGTGTTATGTTAAGTTTCACTCCCACTGCTTGTAGCGGTTGTCACTGCCAAATCCAAAGCCACGGGCTCCGCCACCGTCGCCCCTCCCAGAGCGTCCCTCAGATTGATAAAACCAAAGTTGGTGTTGGCGGGGTTGATGTTGATACGAGGCGTCGCCGCTGCCTCCATTATTCTCAGGTTGATAATGTTGACTACTGTAGTAATGTCCACCATTTCCGCTACCACCACGGTCGCGCCCGCTACAATTTTGTTCTCCGCCGCTGCTGCCACGACCACCGTCACCGCCTTCTCGCCTCCCCCCGCCTAAGCCCATCCCAGCCAGAGTTCGCCTAAGAAACTCGTTGCCGTCGACGCTTTGTGGCCGTGGTCGTCGTCGTGGTCGGTTGTCATTCTCGGGGCACTGATGAGGCTGCTCCTGATGTTGTCCATCGTGGGCATACTGGGCATTTCTGTTGACGCCGCTGTCAGCGTCAAAAAATGGTCTCTTTTGCCAGTCGGCTCTCCATCCGACGTGGCCTTGGGTGCTGCTGTTGTCTTTGTCTCCGCCATGGTGCTCTCGAGGCTCTTGCTTCCACAAACCGCCGACGTCGCAGCCGCGGCTGCTGCCTGATAGAAAGCCACCACGATGACCACCACCACGTCGCTCTCCACCTCCGCCACGACCAGCAGACTGAGACTGAGGCTGAGATTCCCTCCTCCAAGCACCACCCCCGCCGCCTCTTCCACCACCACCAGAATTGTTGTTGAAATCCTCAGCGTGTTGTGCCAGGCACGTGCCGCGTAGCGCCTCTTCAATTGCTGCGTAGAGTTGCCCACCGTCCTCCAGCCTTTTGAGCAATTCTTTTATCTCTGCCAGATCGATATGACGACTCTGCCCGAAGAGACTCGAGCAAGAGAGTGTGCGCTCAATCTCCTGTGAGAAAAGAATGCAAAGTGGGTGGGGCGGTGGGGTAAATTGGCAGGCAACGGGCAACTGCAACATTGCGATTTGGGCTCACCATCACGTCGACGGCCTGTGCCCCTTTCGGATCCCATCCTTTGGCCCAATACTGGACGGCCTCCTCGTCCTTCCCCATGAAATACAGCACGGTTCCCTTCACAGTGTCCAATCTCCTCTTGAAGGTATCCATCTTTGAGAATGCTGGACTGTACTTGTCAACTGCTGCGAGGACTTTACTCCAATCATCATGGGAACCCCTCGTTTTGCCCAGCGACCGCAGATAATCCATGAGGCACGGGAAATTGGCACTGTTGGCCTCCAGGCCACGACTGAAGAGCTTGAGAGCATACTCAATATTCTGGAGAAGACACAAGACAGGCACAGTCACATGGAGAAAATGCAAAGGCTAAAATTGACGCAAGGCAAATTGTAAAGCTTCCTGGCTGTTTAACTTACCCAGCCGCCGGCTTCACTACCGTGAAACCTTCCCACCTTATGCAGCACTTCACTGTTTTCTGGATACTTCTGGACAAGCTTGTCCCAGTATTCCAACTCCTGCTTTGGGTCGCCTTTAAGAAAGTCGCCGTATTTGCACTGCAGTGAAATGGAGTGCGGATTGAGTGACACCGCCGTCCTGCAAGCGAAGAATTAGAACGAAGAACGTATTAGAAATATAAATAACAATTTAATAATCAGAATTAAAATGTCAGAGCATGCAGCAGGCAAGTCGAAGTCGCAAATGCGAGTATTGTTAACTGAACTCACTTAACGTAAGTCATCATCCTCTTCTTCAACTCAGCCCTCTTGGCTGGGCACTTCAGGCGTTCTTCAATATAGTCAGGCAGGGGTAGCCGGTTTTTGGCTTTCAACAAATCGTCGTACAACGTCGCCATCCTCAACAGGCAGGAACTCGTCTTGTATTGGAGTAGTTCGTATCCTTTCATGCAGGCATCCGCCTCTTCGGCGGTGGGGTAACTCCTCCAGTCTTGTATACGTCGGACGCGACGGAGGGAAGAGAAGAGGTATTGGTGGAAGGGCGAGGAGGTCAGGCAGAGTTTCGTGGCCTAAATAAATAAGCAAAGGTCAAAGAGCAAAGGGCAAAGGTTAGGCTAGGTTAGAAACTTTCTAGAAGTGGTGATTATGGATGGGTAGCACTTACCTCTTGAAAGCACTTCACTCTGTCTCCACTCTGTCCCAGCAACCCCATCAAAAGTCCTTTCAACCCCCACAAAGTGGCCATGGCCTCATTTGACTGCAGTTCGACGCTCTGTTCTTTGAACATCCCCTCCATCATGTCCATTATAACCTGCTGCTGCTCGGCCCCATTCTTCAACCCCTCCAGCACGGCCCTCTCAACCAACAGCAAATACTTGAATGTGGCGTACTCTTCCCGGCTGAACTCTGCCTTCAAGCCCTCAATGACGTTCTCGACTTGCTTATGATCCGATTCACCGATCCCCAGCAGCGATTCGAAGAGGTAGAGCATAAAGCGCTGGCTGATAATTGTCAAAGGAGTCACCTCCACGTCGGTTATGTCCTGGATAAACTCAATGAGCTTGCCATGATGCAGTTTAAGGGCGACCGGGTCCAATTCGGTGGAGGGAAGCCAGTTGAAGTGCGATGGGCAAGCTTGGAGGGCTGTGCGCGATGGTGGGCCGAATTTGATGACGGCGGGTGGCGATTCAGCCGGCTCCGGTGATGACATTCTGTCGGAGACGGATTTAAAGCTCGAAAGTGACTGCTGGATCCAAAAATTCTATTAATAATTCACTGACAACTTATAACTACGCTCCAGTCGTATAATAATTGAAATACTAAACTAGAGCTACTTCTACGAATTATTTGTTGATGAAAAACATTTGACTATTAACTAAATTATCTTGAAGCAGGGCTCTGGATTCCCTTACAGGCTCGAAATTGTTCTTTTCTTGGGTATGAACAGACTCAAGTTAAGCTGCTCCAACCAGCTGCATTGCATTACGAAAGCGAATCTGCTACACGCTCGACTCGGTTTAAAGCCTTTGCTTTATGCAAGCTTATCCGGCGGCTCGCTTGAAATTCAAAATTCGTCTGACACATTGACAATAATTGGCATTTATTGCCGTTTTATCGTCAAAAGACAGAGAAATCGTCGAGAGCCGATAAGCGATAAGGCGGAATTCTTCGCATCTTATCAGTATTATTTTACCTACCGCAAGCCAGTGAACCATACTCATTAGTGAATTAGCGAATTAATAAGTTTTAAAGTTCCCCATCCCAAATGTCTTCGTCTACGACCACGACACCTTCGCAGCTGTCCAGCTTTTCTGGATCCAGCGACGTCAAATCCCATACAAATGAGCCTCACCCTCACGTGTCTGGACATCAGACTGCAGGCTCGACGCCATTGACCAGCGCAGCAGCAGCCTCAGCATCAGCTTCGTCGTCGTCGGCCCAAGACAATGAACCGGGCACGACGATCGTCAGTTGCAAGCAGTGCGGCAGCACGGAGCTGGACTCGGACCCCTCCCGCGGCGACACTGTCTGCATGTCGTGCGGCTACGTCCTCGAGGAGTCGCTCATTGTCTCCGAAGTCTGTTTCGAGGAAGATGGCCACGGCGGAGCGTCGGCGATCGGTCAGTTTGTGAGCAGTGAGAGCAAAGGTGGTGGCGGCATCGGTCTGTCGGGCGGTGGAGGGCCCGGCGGAGGAAGCTACCATCAAGGAATTGGGAAGGAGTCGAGGGAAATCACGCTGCGGGCGGCGAAGCGAAAAATTACGGAGGTGGCACAGCAATTAAGGCAAGTTTCGATTCATTTCTAGGCTTAAAGACTGGTTTCAATCAATTTTGCCCCTATCGCAGGTTAAATCAACACTGCATCGACATGTCGTTCAATTTCTTTAGGATGGCCCTCCACAAACAGTTGACCAAAGGTCGTCGGCATCCGCTCACAGTCGCCGCTTGTATTTACATGACCTGCCGAATTGAAGGAACGCCGCATCTTCTCATCGACTTCAGTGACGTCGTGCAAATGGACATTTACGCTCTGGGTCGTGCCTACAGCCAGCTCTCCCGGGCGCTCTTCATCAACATTCCCGCCGTGGACCCGTGCATGTACATCCTCCGCTTCGCCCACAAATTCAACCTCGGCAAGAAGACGCACGAAGTGGGCATGACGGCCGTGCGGCTCGTGCAACGAATGAAGAGGGACTGGCTCCACCTCGGCCGACGCCCCTCGGGCCTGTGCGGCGCCGCGCTTCTCATCGCCGCCCGCCTCCACAATTTCTCCCGGACCGTACAGGACGTGATTCAAGTCGTGAAGGTGCACGAGACGACTCTGCGAAAGCGGCTGATTGAATTCGGGGAGACGCCGTCGAGTTCGCTGACGATCGAGGAGTTTATGAGCGTCGACCTCGAAGAGGAGCACGACCCGCCCAGCTTCAAGGTCGCGCGCATAAAAGACAGGGAACACCTGCAGAGTCTGCTCGAGCACGAGGACGTGCAATCGGAAATGACGGATCTACAGCGGAAAATTGAAGAGGAGCTCGAGAAGAGGAGGCGAGTGCGGATGCGGAGCGGAAAGGAGTTCGAGTTCGAGGGCGCTGCCGGCGGCGGGGGCGCGGTGGTGTTGCCTCGTGGTTTGGGGCTGGAAAGCGTCGGTCTGGAGCCAGGAGGTGTAGGCGTGACGGTGTCGGGAGCGGAGTTGGAGTCAGCGAGCAGGTTCATTATCGACTCGACGCTGAGCACGATCAACACTATCATCAGTGACAAGAACAAGGATAAGGACATGAAATCTCCCTCGCCCACCGAGTCGCAGATGATGAACCCCCAAAGCCCTGTCAAGGTAGAAGGGCAGCAGAAACCTGGCGTAAGAACGCGGTCAAGAACGAGGAGCAACAGCGGAGGAGCTTCAGCTTCAGCTTCGGGCGCCGGGCTGGGTAACCCGATGGACATGGACAGGATCCTCATGCCTCCGCCTTCACCCGCGCCTTCGTCTACTGTCGCCCTGCATCGTCCAACGAATTTGTCCCTGGCGCTGGCGCCATCACCTCCAATTCCTCCGTCGGCGTTACCCGCCCCTTCGCCTTCTTTCGTGGAGCAGCAGCGTCGTCTGAGCATGACCAAAGAAGATAGCGGCACAGAAGAAGACGATGAAGGCGACATCGATGGTGACGGTGGCGAGTTGGATGTGTCCGACATTGACGACGCCGAGATCGACAGTTACATCATGAGCGACGCTGAAGCCGAACGGAAGAGGGTGCTTTGGGAGCGGCTCAACAACGAGTACATCATCGATCAGGAGCGGAAGCGTGCGCAGATGGAGCAAGACATCCTCGACGGGAAGTTTGACAAGAAAGGCGCACGGAAGGTGGCCACGTCCGCGTCCGGAGCGAAAGTGCCCAAAGGACCGAGCACCATCGCGGGCGGGAGCACGTTCCAGGCGAAGAGTGCGTCTGAAGCCATCAAAATCATGCTGACGGAGCGGAAGATGAGCTCGAAGATTAATTACGACGTGCTGAAGAAACTGGCGTCGAGCGTGGCGGGAGACGACCACGACGAGGGACCGAGCGCAGGCGGCCCAACCGTGAAGGAAGATAAAGATAAGGAGCTGGTCACGGTTATCGAATCGGGGCCGATTATCCCTGTGTACAAACGAAAGCGGGAAGTCAAGGAAGAACCGTCCTCGTCGACGGCAACGCCGGAGAAGAAACCTCGAATCAGCCCGGTCACAGGCGCAGTCAATGTCAAAGAAGAGAAGCACAAAGTGAAGGAGGAAGGCGAAGCCGAAGCATCCTCGAAACCGAAGCAGGCTCGCATCAAGCTCGAAGGCCGTCAAGAGCATGAAAAGGAGGCTGAAGACGAGTTAGAGTCGTCAGAGGACGACGAAGATGAGGGCGAAGAGCAGGATCACGTGGAGGACGAAGAGCAGGAGGGAGATGAAGAAGGCGAAGACGAAGACGGCGAGGACGAAGAAGACGCCGAGCCTGAAGAGCAGGAAGCTGAAGCTGACGACGCGCCAGAAGACGAAGCCGAGGAGCCGGAAGATGAAGACACCGTCGTCGTAGTCGAATCCGGGCCCGTCCTGCCAGCCGCCGCCGCTCCTCCTTCAGTCGAAGAGGAAGACGACGTCGAAGAGGATGAGGAAGACGAGACGCACGTTTCGGCCCGCGACCTCCTCTCGAAGTTCCGCGCCGGCGCCCACGACGATGACGAAGCAGAGGGCGAAGAAGGAGGCTACGAGGATTACTACGATTAAATTAATTAGTAATTTATGCCAGGACCAGGAATTGGCAGGAAATTAATTGCGTTAAGGATTTAATTGTTTAAGGTCGCGAGATATTATCAAAAAGCCAGTCCCCAGTGTTTTATACGCAAAGCAATTTAATTACTTCTATGTCGCAAGTTGGTTAATTAATTAAGAAATCGCATTTTAAGGAATACAATACAAGTCTTTTAATTATGCCACATCGTTTATATCATCCGCACATTGATTTTGAAGCTTAAGTTGACTGACTACTTGACTTTAATTTTACATTACTTGCTGTTGATAGCGATCGTTATTTACGAAGTCGACTCGGAACTTCCGCCGGCCAAATCCTCGCTGTGATGAAGAAGACGCCGGTGACGAGCGCCATACCGAGCCCGATCGTCGACACCCACTTCAGAATCGAACTTCCGCCGCCGTCGCTGCCACGCGACCCGCCGCCTCCCGGCGCGGAGCTGCCCAGGCTGAACTGATCACGAAGGGCCGCTCCGCCTTGGTAAAAGAGCATCCACGCCGGCTGAAAACGGGGGAAGGCCGCCATGGTCGCGAGCTTGATGAAGATCTCACGGCTCTTGTCTTCCTTACAGCTGAAATGCGGCGGTGGCAGTTTGTACTTGGAGCAGAAGGCGGCCGGCTGGTAAATGTAGTCCTGGAGCACTTGCCCGGAGTCCGTCTTGTTGCCCACAATGAGAACGGGGATCTTCATCGTCGAGTAGTAATTCTGGCCACAGAATCACAATTACTTTAATTTACATTATATTGCAAGTGTTTAACGGGCCTTTGACGTTTTAAACTTACCAAATACGTGCGGGCGATAAACTCGAAGCTTTTAGGGTCGGAGGTATCGTAGACTAGACAGGCGACGTCGCAGAGGATCTCCTTTGTGGGGAGGATGTCGACGACTCGCGCCAGGTCAATGTCCTGAAGGATCAAATACTTGTCTTGGCCGTAAACTTGCACCATGTTGATGACGTAGTTGGCCAGCTGCTGCTGCTCTGCTGGGAGACCGCCGAAACTGCCTTTGCTGGAGCTCGGGCCTGCCGACGGCGTTACAACGGTCGTCGTCTGGGACTCCGCTGTTTTCTCGGGTTTTTCTTCCTTGTCTTCAGCCACGCCGATGAACCGCCCACAAATGGTCGTTTTTCCCACGCCCTTCGACCCAATCACATGGCACTTGTAGACAGACCGCTTTCCAGCCCCCCTCGGCACGACGGAGATGGCTTTGCTCTGGTTCTCGGCCTCGTCGATGGGGAAGCCAGTGTATGCCATGTACTCCATCGTCTGGTTGAGGTCGAGGAGCGTCGTGAGGACCCAGGCGCAGATGAATCCGTTGTAAGTCAAGTACTTGTTGCTGGGGCTCACGGGCACGAGCGTTGTGTAGGCGTCGGAGCTCCGGGCGAACGGAGGCGGGATGGGGCACGTCGCGAAGAGCGCGCCCAGTTCGGTTGGCGAGAGGCAGCGATCCCTGTCCAGGTCGTACTTGACGAAGAGCGCCGTGAAGTAGTCGAGCCCGATCTGGTTGAGCTCCGCGCTCGAGTCAAGAGGAATGGAGAGGATGGGGCAGAGATAGTCGTTGCAAATCTCAAGGCGGTCATTGTACCCAAACTTGCGCAGCGCCGTCCACGTCGTCTCGTGCTTGCCTCGCTGCACGAAAATGGTGTGCAGGGTCAGGAATCCTTGCAGCGTGATGCCTCCGTCGCGAACCCCACCCATGTCGTACTGCTGAATGATGAGTTTGACCGAGTCGAGTGCCTGAGGCTGAAGCGGAGCGTCGTAGCACGTCTTCTGGAAGTGATACATTTCCATGTCGTCCAGCACGCCGTCATTGTTTGTGTCGCAGATGCGAAAGATGCGCTCCAGCGCCTGTTTGCAACTCGTCGTCAACTCCTTCCGGTCACAGTCGTAGATTGGGCGTGTCGGATGCAGAACGGCCTTCTGGGCGTAGAAGAACAGTTCGGAAATGTTGCGGAGAGTCTTGGCCGAGCACTCAATGCACGTTTCGATCTCGGGCCACTCGCTCATGAGTGGAACCACAATGTCCATCGTCGTGTAGTCGACCTGGTCGATTTTGTTGCCGACGAGAATGACGGGGACTGGCTGGGACTCGGAGAGGACGCGCTGCACCGTCGGGAGCCAGTACGTCGTGACCCGCTCCAGGGACTCGTCATCGTTCACGGCGTAAATGATGCAGATCACGTGCGCCTTTGCAATTTCAATAGCGAGCTCCGTCTCGTCTTGCTCCTGCGCAGAGTAGTCGACGATTGTCGTGGGCACGAATTCGGGAGTGACGTCGGCTGGAATTGTGATCTCCTCTGATTTGGCGGGCAGATCCTCCTCACCGCCTTCGCCAGGAAACTCTTCCGAGACTAGGCTCAGGATAATCGAAGTCTTGCCAACGGAGCGTTCGCCCAGCAGAAGAATGCGGACATTACGTCGAAATTGTGGGTATAACATCGCTGGAATCTGGATCCTTCCTTAACGAAATGAAATAGCCATTAATTTATGCTTTACCTCCGATCAGCTCAATGTTGAGACTCCACAGGCCTGTTTTACTTACAAAATTGACTAATGATCCAAGTAAGCGATGTCTTCATTCAAATTTGAATTTAATCCGAAGAACTGACCAAATTTTGTAGCCAGACAATCCAGCCGGTGATCGTCGGAGATCAATCTTCAAGTTTCTTGCAGCAGCACAGAGTTAAATTAACTATTACTGCTTTATCACTGGAAAATGGAGCCCATCTAAGCCAGTCTAACTCAGTCGTTTCTTTTGACTTTCAAGGGCATGCCTGAACAAAATTAATTAATTACTATAGTTAATGACTGACTGGTGAGATAATTGGCATGCTCGTCACTTCGTACGAATAAATTAACGAATGAAAATTGAAAGGCAGGCAGGGCGAAGAAGGCAAAGCAAAATCAATTCGACTAGACAGACTGCCAGCTCAAGCAAGGAAGCCAGCACAGCAAGGGCAGCAGGAATTCAAGGATTTGGCCGAGCTCGTTTGCGTCTGGCTTGACTCTTGACTGACGCAACAAAGGTGCCCGATTTCGGATTTCGGAGAGTTCAGAATCATCAATGAATCAAAATTCACTTCAAAAACAAATCATTTATTTACAGTAACGTCAAGCCAAGTCAAGTCAAGGTCACAGGACAAATCCAAATGAAAATTTGACTTGCAAGAGGATCCAAGAAGGAAATGTACAAGACAAAAAGTACAAAAACAAAAGTGAAGTACGAAGACGGGCGAAGACTCCGAGTTTCTTCATTGCGATTGCACTACACCGCCGAATGGCGAGTCTTCGCCGTGCTCGCGCCGGCTCCAGAAAGCCCTGGCCCTCTCGGCGTACCTGAAATGAGTAATTCAAAATTCAATTAAGCTGCCAAGCCAAGGGAAATCAATAAGCAAGGAAGAAATTTCAACTTACGTCCAGATCCCTTCCGTGGCTCGTCGGTGATGCTCGGCGAGAGCTCCACCTGCTTCTTGCGTCGGCCCCGCCCTCGACCCGTCCCACCCCCGCTCGTACCCTGCCCAGAGCCCGGACCTCCCGAAGCTGACGCTCCACGACCCCCTCCGCCGCTGCCGCGGCCACCGCCTTCATCGTGAGATTCCTCCGAGCCTGACGCGTGACGGCTGCCGCGTGCTCCGGAATCAGCCACGCTCGGCGTGGGCGTCCCGCCCACCGCTCCACCACCACCACCGCCTTTTTTCGTGCTGCTCGTCGTCGAGTACGAATGGCGGAGATCCCGGGCCCTGCCTTCCCTTTTCGCGGCTCCTCCGCCTGCGCCGCTCCTCGGCGCATTGCTCTCGTTGTAATTCCGAATAAAATCCTCAATAATGTCAAACGTCTCGTTCGCCATCTGCTTCGTCTGCTTGTGGAGGTCGAGCCCCTCGTGGAAGTACATCAGGTGGTTCATAAACATGACCGACACCTGCAGCTGATACGCGTCAAAACTCCGGATCGAGTCGGACTCGATGGCCCGCTTTATCACGGAGAAATCAAGTGGCCGCTGGATTAGCCTGTCGAAGTTCGGCTTGCTATACTTTGGAATCGTGGTTTTAAGGAAGATGTACGCGTGTTTCAGGTTCGTCACGAGCCGGTGGAGGGAAAGGAGCGCCCGCTTCATGTTTTTGTCCTCGGTGGAGGTGTACAGCCCGCTGCTGCTGTTTAGCCCTCCGGCTGCACCCGCGCCGTAGCCGTAGGCGAAACTGCTGCTGCCCTCTTCGTACATGGCGCTCGCACTCGTCGTCGTAGAGGAGGCCGGCGAGTGCGGGGTTGAGTATGAGTGCGAGTAAGACACGGATGCAGATGCAGATGCAGGCGCGGGCGACGAAGGCTCCACTCCGCTTCCACTGCTGGCACCGAAGCTGAATGAGTCTGGAAGACGCTGGCGGGAGCGCAGCGCCCGTGAGGCAGAGGCGCCGCCCGTCGCCGTCGGCATGGCGTCTGGCTCGGGCGTCGATCTGGCCTGGGCGTGGATAGCTGGAGTGAGGGAAAGAGTCGGCGTCGCCGGAGGAGTCATCGTCGTCGTCGTCGGCTTGATCGATGGCGTGGCTGCGGGTGCAGCGCCAGGTGTTGTTCTTGTCCGCGCCCGAGTCACCCGCTTTTCCTCGCCTTCCTTCTCCTTCTCCGTCGCTGTCGTCGTTGAAGCGGTCGGTCGTTCTTCGCTGGAGTCGCCCCGACGCTTCTTTATGGCGGCTCCCCCTGCCGCCGCAGCCGCCCCGAGAGCCGTTGTCGCGGTGGCTGCTTTCGAAGGTACCGCGCTGCCCGACGTGGATGTGGCTCCTGATCCTTCTACCCAGCGTTCCGTCGCTGTCGCCCGAGCGTGAGCTTCCATTTCTTCTGCGCCCGCCCCAGCAGCCGTCACGGTCACTCCTGCTCCGCGACTGACGTCCGGGCGCGGCTCGACGAATTCCTCTTCGTCTGACGTGTCCTTTTTGGGCGTCTTCGAGCCTGTCGCTCCTGCTGCCGCCTGGCTCGTTGGCTTCGTGGCCGATGTAGCTGCGGCGGCGGAGGGCGTGGCCGGGGCTCCGCTTCGTCTGCTACGCAGGTCGCGTCCCGCCGCTGTCTCGCCCTGGCCCTCCTTCTCCTTCATGGCGACAGTCTTGAAGTCGACTGGCGGCGGTTTCCTGAGTGTTTTCGTTGTAGCATCGAATTCGAGCTTGACACGCACTTTATCCTTAGCCGCCGCGCCAGGACCGCCACCGCCTGTAGCCGAGTCTTTGTCCTTGTCCCTGTCTTCTTTCGTGGGCGTCGTGACGATGGTGCGCCCCCGCAGGCTCTTTCCTTCTTCTACAGCTGAGCCGGAAGCTGAAGCTGCTTCAGCGTGGCGACGAGTAACGCGCCCGCCTGCTGCTGTGGTGGCGCTCGGCGAAGTTCCCCCCGCGCCGACGGGCGTTGTTGGCACAGAACCCGGGCCCCGCTGGCTGGGCGGGGTGATGCTGCCCGTGATTGTGGTCTCAGAGTCGCTCGTGCCTCCTTCGGCGCCGGCGCCTGGTTTTCCTTCCCCGTCTTCGGGCTCCGCCTTCATGGGTGTACGCCCAAGCAGTTCGGCTGGGAGTCCTTCTTCCTTCGTGGCGGTGGCGGCAACGGCTTTTACTCCTTCGATTTTGATTTCAACTTCTCGTTCACGTTTGCGTTCGATGCCGACTTCCAATACGCTCACGCCTTCGGGCTGCTTCGTCGAAACTTCTGCTTTTGCTGTCACCGCTGCTACTGCTGTGGAAGACGGCCCCGCTTCAACGCATACTTGTGGCGTGTGGGCTACGGTTGGAATCTCGGGCAACGGCTGCCCGTGGCCTCGAGGCGGCATTTCCAGGAGCATGCTGAGTGTTGGCGACGATGCAGGCGCCGGAAGGTTGCCGACGTCCTCTTCCGTCGTGCCCGCAATTTTAGTGTAGACAAGGTTCTTGAGTTGTGGGGAGACTTTGGGGGACGACGGGCCAGTGCCCGCTGGCGGCGGAGGCCCCATCGTTGACTGGATACCTGCCCCTTCTACAACGTCGACTTCCAGCTCGCCCTCTGTGTCGATGTCGGGTGCGAGGGCCCGCGCCTTAGCTTCGGCTGTCGCAACCTCCCTTTCTTCTGGACTCAGATTCTGCCAGTCTTCGTAGTCGTCCATGGCATCCTCCCACTCCTCCTCCATCCCTTCCTCGACCATGAAACGCCTGAACGCCTCGTTGTCGGCTAAGATCTCCATAATGTGCCCGTAGTCGGCTGCCTCCATGCGTTGAATATCCTCCAGCCCCGATTTGTACTCGAGCACACCGATCCGAATCTCTTCTTCCAGCTCGGCCTCGCGGTCCTCCTCCAATTTACGAAGAATCACCTCAGCAATCGCCAGCGACGACTCGGACTCTGGTTCGGACTGAGACTCAGGCACGGTGGCCGTTGGCCTTGGCGTTGAGGGGATGGCAGCAGGAGTAGTTGCAGCGCCTTCTGTGCTTGTGCTCATTGAGGTTGACGGACCGGCCTGAGGCTCAGTCTCAGTCTGCTGCTGTTTCTGCTCCTTCTCCGCTTTGTACTCCTCCAGCAATCTGTTGTACTCCCCCACGCAGCTGTCGTGCGTCCACCAGTCCTCCGGGCGCCAGATTTCTTCGTCGTCTTCCTCTTCCATTTCGACCACAGCCTCGGCGTACAGCTGCATCTGTTCGTCGACCACACTCCAGTCTTCCCTGCTGACGACGATCGCGGACATGAGCACGAGCCGGTCTTTCAACGGCCACTCGTATGGTCCTTCTGGTTCGAATTCCTCTGGTTCTAGCTCCATATTGCCTTCGGCTTCGACTTCACCTTCGACTTCTTCTGTAGGTGTTGTTATCTCGGTCTCGACTTCTTCCGCCGCAGGATGCTCTGCTTCTGACTTTGGATCAGCTTCAATTCCAGTGGAAGTTTCTGCCATCGCTTCGGCTGTGGCCACTTTTGGCGCAGCTGGAAAGCAATTTTTTCAGAAAAATTAAGGTAATTAGTTAATTCATGGGCCGCCAACTTAACTTACCGACTTCAGCACTCATTTTGCAATGACTGCTTGATCAAAACCCCAAAAGCCAGGTTCCAGGACGCGATTCGCAATTTTCAGGGCTGTCAGCAAATTTCACGAGCAATGTATTCAAAAATACAAGAATTTAGTTGGAAAGAAGTTATCTACACTTTTAACACGATTTTTATCAGTTTCCTGTGATTTTTGTCCATTTTTCAGTAGTTTTCTGCGAGCATTATGCGAATTCCTCACGCTTGCTCAGTTCGTTTCAAATGAATAAATGCATTACGGCTGCTGCGGCTTCTTTTTTATGCAGCGTTTGAACGCGCGGCGAAAAGCAAGGAACGAATTTATGAATGCGAATGTGAAAAACCTCGCTTTTGCAAAAAGCAGGCTTCGAGCTTCGAAATTCGACGTACGACCGCTCTCAGCTCCGTATTGATAAGAACAGTCTCACTGGGTTTATTTATTCAGATCTGCGTGTAACTTCCAGATTTCTTCACAAAAGTCTCGAAATACGTCAAAAACACCGAAAAATACTTGAAAATACTCGGAATACAAGAAATATGGAATGGCTCGGGATATAATCAGGAATTAGGAATTAATCAGTGATTAAGTATAAGTACACTTGTTATCAGTAAAATCGCCTTCAGAAACTTGAATTGTCAGAAATCAGAAATGTTTTCTGCACTTGGCACTCTTTATTCGGCCTGCGCCGTCGTCGGCGGCGACGGAAGCCACGCCTGCAGGAATTTCTCGACCATTCGATTTAGGCGGCGGGGCTCGTCGAGCATCGGAAAATGGCCTGCGGTCGGGAGCAGCTCGAGAAACGCCTTTGGCATGGCCTTCTCCATCTCGCACTCCTCGACGAGAGCGACGGTCGTGTCTCGAAGGCCGTATACGAGGAGCGTGGGGGTCTGGATTCGGTGGTGGAAGGCAGAGTCGCACTCCAGCCAGATTTGGCCGTCGATGAGGTGCTGTCGAATCTGCGGGGGCAGAACGTGGCGGAGCTCCAGCGGGTCGAAGCGGGCGGAGCTCCTTTTTCTAATTAAATAAATAAAGTAATAGAAATTAATGAATATTGGAATAATGGAGATGAGCGTTAATTGATAAGACTAATTAACTAATTTGTCTACTACATACTCGGCAAATATGTTTGGAATCTGGAAGGGAATCAGACTCGGAGGACGGAGCGTGCCTGGCGGCGCGAGCGGAGTCGGCCCTCCTCCGGCGACTGACACGAGCGCCGAGATTTGATTCGGGCGAAGTCGTGAGAGGACACGGGTCAGGCAGCAGCCGTAGCCATGGCCGACGAGCACGGTGGGCCTACTACTGCTGCTCGTTGGCGGCGGCACAAAGTAGTCGTATACATAAACCAGATCCTGGAGCAGGAACTCAAAGGTGTAGAATTTCGCCTTTTGGGGGGCTGAACTCAAGCCATGGCCCAGCAAGTCGATGGCCACCAGCTCGTAGCCTCGCGCGTGGAAATGCTCCAACTGGGCGGTCCACACGTCGCTCGAGGCGGAGAGTCCGTGCACGAAGAAGAGGAGAGGAACCTTCTGCGTGGGCGTCAACTCAAGCCCTTTGTCGACTCCGTTAGGGGCAGGGGCGGATGCAAATGAGGTTTTGTACATGTTGAATGGCGTTTTGGCATTGGCATTTGCGTTGAGGTTAATAATTTCGTCGGGCACCGGAAATTGCTTGTCAGTGGCGCTCGCGCTGGCGGCTGACTCCATTGACAGGGTCGTCGAGCACTGCGAAGCTCCGTCGTGTCCGTCGACTTCGACTTGGCCTCCTGTGCTGTTGCCATTGAGCTTTTCCTGCTCCAGCTGAAAGCCATGATTCGTAAATCCATGCTCGTCATTTTCCATTGTTGCTCTCTCCGCCGTCGTGGTCTCGTCAGTGCAGATTTCGAGCTGGACATCATCAGGCGCTACGGCAGCAATGTCAATGTCAAAGTTGTTAACGTAAGCCGCTTGAGCAGACGCAGATGACGCGATGCACAGACGATGTGTGGCACGACGGGAACCTGAACTCGGAGCGGACTGTATTTGAGCAAGAGACTGTGCAGGAGCAGCCGACTGCAACTGCTTAAGCTTGGGCCGGTTACTCCACTTGCTGAACCAGTACTCCTCATCGTCTTCTTCCTCCTCAGAGTTTGGCCGCGCCTCCGCTTCCATTTCGGCTTCGGCTTCGACCAAGTCCCCATTTTCGGGATTTTCGACATCTGCTTGGGGGCAGTGCCCATTTGGAGGTGGAGGCAGTCGCAGTGGCTTTGGTTCAGGCGCAGGCACGGGGTTGACGTCGGTCGACGTCCGACGTGAAGGCGGCCCCGAAGACGAGGGCGACGGCGCCGATGACGGTGATTTGGGTTTGGTCTTGGCCTTAACGTGTACCACATGAATGCATTTCCCTGGCCCAGTCTTCAAGTACAGCGACGACGCTTGGCGCTTGTAAGCCCACTCTTTCTGGGGTTGCGGGAGGGACGAAGGTTCGAGCCCGATGTTCTTACCCGAGACCGATGTGAGACCACCGTCACCATCTTCAAGCACACTGCTGCTGTTGAAGTTGACTTGGTCCTGGTCATGTGGATCAGTGTCATCTGCCTGGAAACTGAGGTTAGTCACTCCTCCACCGCTTCCGCTGCTGTTTAGCCTTCGCACCACGACTTTGTAGTTGCTGTTGCTGGACGTGGACGCACTTGCACTCGAGTCAGGATGGACCCGTGGCGGGCGAAAGCAGAGACAGGAGCAGCGATCACAGCAAGCTAGGGCCCATGACGAAGGAGCCGGAGGCCAGAGCGAAGGCCACGTTTGGGGCCAACGACAGTATTTGCAGTAGCGTCGGCACCATTTGGCCACCGGCGACGGAAGTGGAAGACAACAGTTATGATTCTGGCTCATCATTTCACTAAATTAATTGCCAACAAGTTAACTAGCTAATTAGCTAACTGATAGCGTTAAGTTAAGGCGCTGGGCATTGAAATACTTTGGTTACATTTTTGGGTTTTGCCGTGTGGTAAAAAGTCAAGAAGTTACAAAATTAACAATGAACTAGCCACACCAACTGGAGTCTCTGAAGTCTGAATGGCAGGCCATTATTATTATGCTAATTGGCAAATTGGCTCCAGCTACGCGCAATTAATTACGTACAATTAAAATTAGCATATCTGGCTTCTGTTGCTGATGGTTTGTAGTTTAGCGTTTAGGTTTGGCTTCTTTTATCGGTGCAGTTGACCCGCTGGGCGTTGGAACACGATTTTCTTGGTAAATTGGAGGTTAGCAATCGAATCGGCTTCACAAATTAGATGAAAATTACATAGTTGAGGCACTAATAAGGCATTGGTAGCGACGATGTCGAATGGCAGCAATGAATTGGCACTTTCATTGCGACTAACTGGCAATGCAGCAAGCAATTATCCTGCAAAATTAAGAAATTAATCCAAATACGGCTAGGTAATTAATTAAGAATCCGTAATTAATTACCTGATCCGAGGATTCTTTAAGTCTGTTGATTTCCGGTAGATTTCCTTGTGGTTTTAACTACAAAACTGGATCCATAACTTAAAACATTAAGATTAATTCACTGGCTCAGATTTAAGGAGTAACTCACGAAATCAGTTAACCCGAAATATAAAAACTAAAATTACTACGAGCAAAGGAGATTCACTAACTTGCCTACATTTTCCTTATTTTAATTGAGAATTCGAAAAGTGTAAATCTTTAAAGTGTAAATGGCAATCACGGCTTTACAATATTGCGGTTGCGAATATGGCCAGTCGTGAGTTTTGCACATTCCACCTGTTGCGTAGAACAGCGGCTGAGCCCGAGCCGTGCGGGTTTTAGCCAAATCATGCGTCAAATGCCTGCAAAATCGAATCAATTTGCAATTTCTGATTCTTGTTGGCACTTCTTAATTGTATTGACATTTTATTTCAAAGCACAACCTGAATTAAATTATTTTTATTGAATTATGACGAATTATGAGTCCGAATCACGAATCACAGTTCAATTTCAAAGGTTAAGTTTCTTGATCGCTGGCGCTGGTGGAGTTGATTTACTCGCCGTCGCTGCTGCTGCTGTCGATTGATGCTGCAGCTGTCTTGCTCTTCTCGCTGCTAGCGGGCTTCCGACGGCCAGCTGGGGCACAACAATGATTTTGTTCGAACGAGGCCATTTTGGGGTTAGTGATGGCGAGAGTGGGCAAAATCGAGCCTGGTCTTCGGAGTCAAGCATTGTTTCTTGGTCCAGGTCGTCAAATTCGGTGAGCGCCCGCTGAAAGTCTTCGTTGAAGTCCGTCTCCTTGGCCGTAGTCGAACAATGCCCTGGAACCGGCTCAATCTGTGTGGGCTTAGGCGGAATGGGCGGAGGAGCTGACTTGAACGGCGAGCTTGGAGTTGGCGTAGGCTGAGGGTGGTGCTTCGATTTTGGGGTAGCAGGCTTAAATTTCTTTACACGCTGGACCCGCCTCGCCGCACCAGTCGTCTTGATCCCCTTCCATCCCTTGCTTGACCTCGACCCTGGCCTTCTTGGAGATGGGTCTCCTTTGCCTACTCTGCCGGAGCTTGAGCCGCTTGAGGCCGATCTTCTACTTTTGCCTCTGCCTCTGCTGCTGAATTGAACAGGCGATTGCCTTGGTGATTGTGAAATTGGCGTGACTGGAGATGCTGGCTCGGCCACGGCTACGACTACGGCTGATGGAGTTGTCCTCGGTGAGCCATTGAAGTTGAGCTCGGGCGTTGAAAGACGGCTACTCGATGGTGGCGTTGAAAATAGAGGTGATTGGCTTCCTCTCGAGACGGATACGTCGCTCTTGGCAGTCTTGGATGGAGGCGTCCGTATCCCAATGCCCATGTATCCCTTTTGAATGCACTCTTGCGTGCTGGGGAAGTCCACGTCCCAGTACCCAGGCGGAGTCCCGGGGTTTGGAGCGTACTTGTAACGATGCCGCGAGCACTTGTCTTTCAGCTTCTGGAGCTCTTCGGCCGTCAGCTGCGACGCAATTGCTTCGTAGTAATCACGGCACATTTCACAGTCCCACCCTTGCAGTCGGGCTCGCTCGTCCTTCTTGCGGATGGCTCGTTCCGGTTTGTACGCGAAGCCGGGGCTCGGAGGAGAACCTGGACGGGCTGGAACCCTGAGCGTAAAAAAACTTATAATATATCTAAGGTACGCAAGAGGCAAAAGTCACCAAAAGGGTTACCTGTCAAAATTTCGAATTAAATCCATGGTCATGTCTCCAACACGAAGTGGGCTTCGCTCAGTCGGCGATGGAGTTCTCAAAATCGGAATCGGCTGCGGACGTCTTTCAGGAGTTTTTGGCAATCTCATTGGTAGAGCATCGGAACCTCGGCCAGCTGGGATCAGTAAAGGCGACTGTGACTGAGGACCAAACCAAGTGTCTTCCTCTTCGATGTCGATGCTTCGAGTCGTCGCCGTCGCTGCGACTTCTTCCTTCCCGTTACCCTCGTCTGCGTCTTCGGGGTCGCTTGTGAATAATTCTGTGCTTAGCTCAGTAGCACCAGGCGGGGGCATCTTTTCAGGTTGGGCCCCTACGCAGTCTACGCTGAAGCTGAAGGGCTCTGGTCCATGTTGAGGCTGAGTCTGAGGTTTGGGGTGTCCCACGCTTTGTCCGGGTTCAAGTCGAGTGACATCGAAATCGAAATCCACCTGAGTCGATGCAAAACGAGGCTCAAAAGCTCCATAAAGTGATTGTGACTGTGATTCTTCAATGATATCAATTTTATTGACTTCAGAAGGTAAAGCTGAAGCTGGAGACCGAGGCGCTGATTGCAGCAGACCTGATCCCGACACCTTCTTTACAAAATAATTCGTAATCTTCGCTTGGTGCTTCGCCAAAGCCTGCACTGACATCTGACTGATTTGATTTTGACTGCTCCTCCGTCCAGCAGCTGGGATCGGTGCAGGCGGCTTAGGTCTGTGAATTACCTGAACCTGAACTGATGGTGCGGCCGAAGACGGCCCAGCTCCAGGAATTTCAGTAGATAATATGCTGCTTCTGCTACTACTGTTGCCAGAGGCGGAGGAGCTGGTGGAAGTGGAGACATTGTCTGAAGCACTCGAAGTCCTTGACGTCGACGAGATAACTGGAAAGAGGAGAGCAGCCTTGTGGCGTTTGGGCATTGGTTTGACGCAACTTCGCCATGCCGGCCCCGATCGCTGCCCGCCGCTGGCGTTGGTTGGCTTGGACGGTGACTTTGGTGGCGCTGGCGGAGGGATGGAGGCATTGGCACTTGGTTCCATTTGTTGATAATTATAGTAATTTAGCTTATTATTGCAATTACTTGACAGCGCACCTACGCACCTCCGCACCACTGAGAATTCGGCTCAGGGTACTTTGGATCTGATCTTTGTACGATTTCCCACGCATAATGGCAAGGAAAATAAAGCGAAAGAAAGCACGACAGCTCAGCAAATCTGCACTCCAGCGCTTCAATGAAGTGCAAATTGAAGCTTCGATGATCTTGACCTAGAGCAGATGAAGATGATAAGTGCAAAAAGTGATAAGGAAAGATGCCAGAATCAGAAACTCATCATATGGAACACGTTTTATTCGACAGAAGTTGTTCTTATCAATATTTCACAGATGTGTATTTGATGTGTATGAAATTAGTTGTAGTTGTAGTTGTAAAAGGAAAGACCGAAAAAGCAGATGAGCTTTACTGTAATCGTGTAATCTAAAAAGGAATGAGAGTAGATAGAAGAGAAGGAATTGGTGGCTGTTCGTTTCATCCGACGCGTATGGCGTATCAGTTTTCATGTTGTTTGTACTTAGTCTTCAGTTACTTCATCAGAGGCCGCAGCCATAGTCACAGGACCAGTGGAATGAGTTTCGTAGACGCCGCCCAAGAAGACAGTGTGGCGCTCGTAGTACTCAATCAAGAAAAGTGGGCAGAATTTTTTCATTGCGGCTCCCGAAATCAGTTCGATGTGTTTGTCGGGTGACGGCCCCTCCCCCTCGTCCTCCTCCTGTGATGGCTCGAGCTCCGGTTCCCAGTTTTGATTGTCTGCCGTCTTTGACTTGAACTCCACAGCGAAGAAGAGTTTGCCAGCTGAATCCTTGGATGAACCCCAAATCTTGGACGGAATCATGCGTGGTGGCATGTCGTCCCGGATGGTTTGCTGCTGGGGAAGGACGAACATTTAACTGGGGTTTACTTGAGTTGCATTATCCAAAGGCTTCAATATCAGCAGAGATACGCGATTACCTCAATTTCTGGATTAATTGGCTCCGGATCGGATTCCAACTCGTTCTCGTTGACCACAACGGTCGAAATTGTGGACGACATTTCGGATCCAGCTCTTGCCTCCCTCTTCTTTTGCTTCCTGGCGTGCTCCTTCTCGAAGGCACGGACGAGGTCTTTGCAGTTAGCCAAATTGGCCGAATCTTCCCATGTCGGCCTACGACAACACAAACAAAAGGCCAATTGATAATAAGCCATAATTAAATTTAATTAAGTAATTTTATTATTAGCAATAGTAATAACGTTGAACTTACTGTTTGTACCCAAGCCATTTAACTTTGTATGAGGCCAGCAGTCCGTCAACCTTCTTGGCGAGGATCTTCTCGACTTCGTACTGTCTTGGTTTCTTGCTCTTGATCGGCATTTTCAATCAGTCTTTCCTCTATCTCCTCCTGCCTGCCTATCACTCGATAGATGAAGATGAAACTCCAAATTGCTAATCGCTAGCTAGGCTAATGGATAACCACGAAATAGTGAGTGGCACTCACAAAAGTAGCTCGAGAATTGGCGGAATTCGAATTGTGACTTAATCTTATCTTGTTTTCTCTTCACAGTCTGATCACGATCACAATCACAGTCGACGTCGTCAGTTGAATGAATTTCCAATCTTCAAACCGCCTTTCAGTCTGCAGTCACTTAACGCGAAAATCATCAATGCGAAATACCAAATCAAATTATGAAAAGAACTACGATTTATTACGAAGATTACAAGAAAGGCACACGATCGCTCGCGCTGTCGTGTTTCGTCAAAAAAACGCCCTAAAACAAACTAGAAACAAAAATGTCGCGTCGCGTTGTAGTTACGACATACGCCTTAAATTTAAAGTGCCGGGCATCCGCCGACAGAATTTAAAAGATAAAGTACAAAAATACGTCTTTGAGCTGAGATTTCAGTTCTTCGAATACAAACACAAAGTGCAATGCACAACAACCTAGGCAAGGCAAAGCAAGGCCAGCCCCGCAATAAAATCTCAAGTCAAGCCATCACATCCCATCAACGCATCGCAGCCGCCGCCGAATTAGAAAATCTGTGATTTTCTTTGTTGACAACGCGAGGCCAGGCCGGCTTAAGTCGCTGATACACTGATTGTTGATTCATGGAATTTTGGAATTTTGCCTTGTCAGAAACCTGAAACGATTAAACGAGAACCGAAGGTCGAAAGTAATCGAACTTTATTGTCAATTTGCTGATTAATGTTGGCAATCCCTTTGAATTTGCTGATTTTGGAATTTCCGACCAGGAAATGATAGTGGATTGGGATCGCGACATGACGTTGATTGGAAGGAAATGGGTCAAGTATCGAGTATTAGATGCCGAAGGTTTGCATTGAACGCGACTGCTACACTGTCAACTCTTCACGAGTAGATAAGGATTAAAAAATGCAAATAGGTTGTAAGGTCGAACCCAATATGAATCCACGTCGGCATTGTCGATTGTCTTCTGTTTGCAGATCAACAATGTTTGACAGTTAAAACGAGAGATATTCTGAAATATAGATATCCGAGAAAGGAATGTAATGCAAGCTTGAAGGCCATGAGCTGTGAAGCCCGGTCGAAGGCTGTTTTGTTCAATTCTGATGATAACGTCTGTCATCGGTCCAATCGGCGAGCGAGAACTGAATTGAATCAACCGGAAGATGAAGTGATCCATGCCAAAATGTGCGTCAGACGTCCAATAAATACGACGTGCCCCGCCTCAGTTCAATTCACAGATCAGCGAGCTGCGAGTCCAGTCTGGTTGGAACTTCTCTTCTGCTAGAATTCACTACGAGCAGCTAGCCAATCAGTTAATCAGTGCGATAATTCAGGCGTAGAAGGCTAGAGCGAAAGAAAAGCACAATAGAATTGGAGTTATAGAAGATAACTTTGACCATGTCAAAATACACGCTTGCTGGGTGGGTTGGCATTTGTTACCTTCTGGCGGCTGCGGCTGTGTTAGCTGCAAATCCACGTAAGTCAACCGGAAATCACTGCTCCATTACATTACAGAATTACAGAATACAATTTTTAATGCTTTTGCGTACGTTTACTTTCTTGATAGGTCCACCCTTTCATTTGGAGGCGCACTTTCGCCCTGCGGCCGGTGCTGTTCCTGGCGACCATGCGGCTGTCCGAACTGCCTTTGAACCTGCCGTAGGCGAAGATGTCGGTTCCGATTTCGTGTGCAACAGCGAGGGCAAATTTTCTCTACCATCCAATTGCACCCATTACATCCACTGCAGTGATGACCTGAAGGCGACTCTCGTAGCCTGCCCCGCGTGTCAGCTGGACTCCGACAACTGCCCTGACGGCCGTTGGCATTTCAGCATCCCAGACAATGATTGCGTCTTGCCAAAGGACGCATTCTGTGGTCCACCGACAACCCCCACGACGACAACAACCACACAGAAGCCCGGCGAGGAGTGTGACGTCGATTGTACACAGAAGGGTGAGTGCCTCTGCTACGACACCTGTGTCCCAGACAATTCCAGCTCGACAGGCGGTCGCATGAGGAGGCAGTGGTGCGACAAGCTTCCAGACGGCAGCTGGCTGTACTGGAACAACGACACTAACCTCTACCCGGACGGTGGCAAGTGCGACTTCTTCGACAACTTGCACCCTGACCTGCAGGAGTATTACCGGAACCTACCAGACGCAGACTGCCCGACACCGCCGATCGATTGCTTCTGGAGGGAACACGAGACTTGCGATAACAAACTGTACTACCTGCCATCAGGACAAAAGAACGAAGCGCAGAAACAGGAGATCCGTTGCCCGAAGGATCCCAAGACGGGTGAGCCACTTTGGTGGAGCCAAGAACGACTGACTTGTGTCTTCGACTGCCCGAAATTAACAGGCCCCTGTCGCGAATGCTAAACAGCTAAATTTAATTAATTAATGAGTTATCCTTGAATTATTCTCTTAAATTATTTAAAGTGATTGTGCCAATTGTCTTGCCATATATTATTCAGCAATAAATAAACAGCTCATTTTATTCAATGAAAACGCATCAAGAAAGGCAGGAGTCTGCCACGAATTAGACGGCCCACACTCGAATGTAGTCCACCTGCAGAGCCCCGTCGTCTCCGACCCACGTGGTGTTCCAGAACTCACGGGCTTCCCAGAAGTCAAGGTACTGCTGGCTGGTGCCCCACGGGCGAGGCGGGGTTGAGTTGTCGGGGAAGAAGTTGCCTCCGACTGCGACGTTCAGGATGAAATGGAACTCCTCGTCGAAAGGCGCCATGCGGGGGTTACGTCCGTTCTCCCACGGGTTCGCAATGTCGCCAGGGAACTGACCGAGCTCGAAGAAGCCGCCTGGTGGAGGGGTGACGGTGTGGAGCACTTGGTTATCGACGCTGAATTGTATGTAGGCTGTATAATTCAGAAAATCGCGGGAATTATTCAAAATTCCGTTCAGAACGCGCAGAGCCCGCACTTTTCGGCTTTCACTTACTGTCTGTCCACTCCATCTGGTAAAGATGAAAGTCACGGTCGTACCCTTGGTCGATGAAGGAGTTCTTCGTCGCATGAGCCGCCCAGTACCCGTTGTGAGGCCAGAATGGCCCGTAGTGGAGTGTGGATCCAACCTGCTCGGAGCCGATGTTGATTTGTTGAGGATTGTACAGCCGTCGATTGCCACGGGACTCCATAATGTCGATTTCTCCAGATGAAGGCCAGCCTCCGTACACGGCTTGCTCGGGCATCATCCAAATAGCGGGCCACATCCTAAAAGATCGCAAGTTGTAGGGGCATTACATTTTGAAACTCAGCCTTAGGGGTTTTTAGCAATAATTTCTTACCAGTCACCAGAAGGTAGTTTGGCGCGAACTTCGACTTTGCCGTATGCGAATGAGAATGCTCCTTTCGTGCGGAGACGAGCCGAGTGCGCTGGCTGCAGAATGTTGGGGTAATTTGCCTGGCGATCGCAGGCACCGCCTCGAGGCGGGTCGGTGCAGCTGCAGAGTGGAGAAGGTTCTTAGAAATCTTTACACGGAGTTTTTTTCACATTTGCATTGATGCTGATGGGTGCAATTAACAAATTATGAATTAACTCACCATTCGACGTAATGATACCCGTTGTATAGTGTTTCGTAGTTTCCATTGAATTTGTCAAGGGTCAGCGACGGTTTGATGTGCAAGGCGCCGTTTCTGGCGTACGCGTTCACGTCATCGCGATCGTAAACCTGAAATTCGTTGTTACCGCCTCCGTTCATGTTTGCCTCGTGGCTCCAGACGGAGAAGTCGAGCGTGTCGAAGGTCTCCTCGAAGATGAGATCGCCTGGAGCGTAGATGCCGCTGCCGCCTTTGTTCACGCGGGTGATTGATGTCTTCGGCTTTGGGCCTGCGGAGGGACCGAAGATTTTGGCCGAGTCGGCCAGGGCCAGCGCCATGAAAAGGCAGGCAACGGAGGGGAGGACGATCTTTCCCATTTTGTCTACGGTGGTTCTTCCAATGCTCAGTGAAATGCATGCCATGCGTCGATTTCGCCCTGCATTTTATTGCGACTCGAAGACTTGCAAGTGCTTGCAATCAATCAAGCCATTCAAGTTTTCAAGTGTCTCCTGACAGGCAGCAAGTTTATTTCTGCTTCGAGAGCCAAACTCTGCTGCGAAAACCTGCAGAAACCTAGTTTCAAGTTCACTTGACAGTTGACTAGAATTTCTGAATTTCGTGCCGAGTTTTGCGTTCAGCTTGGACACGGCTGGGTTTGGATTTGGAGTGTCCACTCGTTAGCCATGAAAGATTACGCGTATCGGCCTGACCACTGCCCGGGCAGGTGCACAATTCAGCCGCGTGAGCGTGTGAAATGAAGTCATTCGCGTGTTTATGTTACGGGTTACTTTTAAGTTGGTTGTGCTGATTGCTGATTTGAACTGAATTTACTGAATCACATTCCAACAACTCAAGCTCACTTTTGATATTCAATTCTTGGTGACAATGATAATTGATAACTGATCATCTTCAATTCTTCACTGACCACGCTCATTAACGTGGTCAGGCTTAAAATGTTGTAATGCTGTCACGTTTAAAATTAGATTTCGAGTTCGACTGCATGAGAATGCGAATTCAACAATTCAGAGCTCAATGCGCAAGCAATGCAACGAGAATTTGTTTTCGTGCACGAAACTGGAATTAACTGGACAGTCTACGGCCCTCTCTCTTTGCTACGTGCGCGTGTGTCACTGGTCTCGTTCGTCGGCCACTTTCATTAACTTGCATTATTAACTCATTTCATTAGCTAAGCAAAGCTAGAAATTAGTTGCCTATTCTAAAGCTTCCACTTCGCACGGGAGGTCGGCGTATGTGTTGGGGAGAAGCGAGCCCGCCGCCTACCTCCTCCAGCGGCTGAGCTTGTCAGAGCAGCGAGGAAACGTGTCATCGGTGCTGGGGGCGCTGCCAAGTGGGGAGCAGTTGGGGGAGGTCTTGCTCCTTTGAGGACCTTCATCTAATTTTAGTTTTTGGAATTTTATCCTTCCAACTTTTGGTCTTAATGAGATAAAATATTTATTCAGTTGGCATGCCCAATCTTTGATGCTGAAATTTGTTCCATCCGGTTCCAGGGCAAGTTCAAATGCATATAAAAGGCGAAGAAGCGACAATTCGAAATAAGGAATGCATGTCTACACGTGGCAAGGGCATTTGGATTTTTTTTGCTTAACTAGCTGATGGTGTACAGGGCGAGTGGTCAGCAGCCTAATAATTAACTTAATCCACAATTCTCATAAGCAGAGTGGTGCTTCGAATTCGAATGGAATTATCTTAAATTTCTTAGTGTCATTGATTTTCTTCAGTGTATACTTTTCTATTCTTCAGAAACATATCATTTCAATTTGCCTGATATGAATATTGTGTCGGTGCAATATTAATTCACTTCGGATATAAGCAACGCTGAGACTCGTCCTGTTCGGCCCAGTCCCAGTCTAAAGTGAATTGCGCACGAACGAATAACAAGCAGCAAAATGATTTTGGAGAACGAAGTCCTGCGGCTCGTCGAGCGGGCAATTTGCCTGGCCCGAGATTGCGGCGCCTGTCCGTACGAGCTCAGGATAAAGAGTCGGTGCTTCAGAAGGATCGAGTCTAAGTTCTTCGTGTGGCATTTCGGAGCAAACAGCGCACTGGCCTACGCGCTTCAAGCTGGACTTGTCGACTTCGGTTACATTTCCTGGAATTTAACCACGACTAGGGAAATGCCCTTAGCTTTCTTTTTCGTGATAGTCGCGTTCCTCACGAACGGGTTGGCGTTCTATTTGGACTACCTTTGGGGTTGGGGGTCACCTGTTTTCTGCCTCCCTATTTTATAAACTCGTTATTTCGGCTTCTGGAGAGTTTGGACGGTAAAGATTTTAGCCGTAGGATTTTCCGCCATAACACGACTGAATCTCCCCGACTTAATCAACCCGGACCCAATCTTCTCCACCTAATCTGCCGGGTCGGGTAGATTAAGTCGAGGAGATTCAGTCTGTGACTGCATTTTGACTCGATCTTCGGGCACTTCTGGAAAACTGAGGAGAGAAACCGAGATTTGTACACTCTTCTGAAGGTTACACACACGTTCACCGCCTTCGTTTTATCAGCCGGCTTGACGTTGGTGGTCGCCTCCCATTCGGACATTTTGTTGCGATTGATTGCTGAGGTGCTTTGGCCACTTGCTTTTTGCTACGGAGCTCCACTTCCACTGTGGTTTCTCTACTTGGCGACGCTGTGCTTGTACATCGGTGGCATATACAACACCGTGATCGTGCTGCTGCGTACGAATGTAATTGCTTTTCTACTCAGAAAATCAGATCGATACTTTTAATCGTCTGAGATTCCAATTTAGATCGCAAACTAAATTCAACTACAGTAGCTCACATTATGTTAACGCAGGATTATAGGTTATGACTACTTTTATCTATGCTTCACTTGCTCCATTTATTTCAATACAATCAGAAGATTTCCAGTCCCAGCAACCAGGAAATTGACTAGAGTCAGCTTCGCCTCTTTCTCCATGTAGTAGAAACTGCCGACAGCAAATCGAAGCGGTTGAAATGATGCCACGTAGACACGGATATTTCTTCTAGTCGCCCGATCTGCATTATGAACCTTTTCTTGCCTGAACTTTATAATGAACCTGGTGGACACTTCCCACAGGGAGCACATCATGCTCCCGAATGCGACGAGGGACACGAAAACGTACACCCCAGTCGCGATGAGTCCACGCGCCAAGGCGAGAAGGGTCGTTGATTGCACATTCTTCATGCTGATACCCATCACGAAGCAGAATGTGCACATGAGAATGAGACAGAATTTGAGGACTGGAACGATAACTGTGCAGTACGTCGTGTTGAAAAATGAGCACAGAATGGTCAACCTTCTATAATTGACCACACTTGCCCAAAGCTCTCGTTGGGACAGTGGCGAGCCGGACACATTCGAATTCCATTCCAACCACAGCAATTTCTTGATGACAATGAAATAGAGGTAGACATATGTTAACAGGAAAGGGTATGTTGCGCCGGTTCCAATGCAATTCCAAACGATTAGAAATCCAGACAACGTCGCTCGCCAAGCGCTGAATGTGTTGATCCATGTGTAATGAATTTCAACGCAACATAGAAGAATTGCTGTTGCGGGGAAGGCCATGTACCAAAACAGCCACATTACGAGCTGAAACAATTTCTCGCGCCTTTCTTTTGCTGGTCCGGTCTCTGCACTGAGTTTTCTGTTGAGAACCAGAAGCTGATTGAAGAGGGCGACCATATCTGGCCGGCGAGCCGCAAAGGCAAGGATCATGAGGGCGCCAATTGTGAAACAAATGAAGTTAAGCGCGTAAAGCAAGACGAAGGGCAGCTCAAATTTGATCCTGGCTGAATGATTGTAGTTTCTTTGTACGAGGACAAACAACAGCCTCCATGCAGAGAACCCTGCCCAGTAGGAGCCCAGGCACAAACACAAGAAGTTGCAGATCGTTTTCTTTCGGGCTGTTTTTACCGAGAGTGTTTTTGTTCGATTGTCCCATCTTGCATTGATTGCAGATAACCAGGACGGTATCTTGGCGTGCTTATAGACTAGTTTCAACTCACATTGAGTTGCCATTACTTACGGAACCCAATTCAGTGCGTATTTATCTTCACCGTGCTCAAAGCTCGAAAAGTGATTTTGGAATGACCCTAAGTGTGTTCGGATGATGGTTCTGACTGCGCTTGGCGAAGGTAATCACCAATTTATAGGCGTATGCACAGCAAATATTCTATGGAAAATCGAACTTTGACGCGTTGAATGGCACGTGTTAATTAAAAGCCCACCAGAGCTCATTTCCGC
>WIXG01000439.1:0-56134 GCA_009869945.1 Mesaphorura yosii | reverse complement strand
TCATTGGTCGTACGGTCTCAACGACGCGTATTCGCATTCATAAGGGCCATCAATAACTTTAAAACCAAAATTATTCTTATCTTTTTACGTCTTTGTCGGCGTTTCGCAAAATATCCGATATCAAAACATCATGACATTTTTTGCATCCCTGCTCCAAATATTACTAGTGCCAGTGCCTCAATTTGGCGATGAACGATGGAATTGCTGTAATAATTATATGATACTGTGTCATTATTTACTTGCTTAAGAACTACAGCCACTTGTTCAATTCTCACTTTATTGCTCCCTGAATTTCAATTCAATACCGTCAATAACTTATTGTTGAATTATGTAATTATAGAATTGAGGAGTCAATAAACTATTGACATTTGAATTGCTTTTGAGAAATATCGAACCGATTCTTTTCACTTAGCACCATCCATAAATAAATTAGGCGTCCAATTGGTTTTTTTCGAATTATATAGACTCTTGAACTTTCAATTGAATGGAACTTTGAATGAGTGCAAATATGCACAATTCATCTGTCTATCAGATTGGACAATTCTGGGGTTCGTAGTGTTGGGAAGCTAAGACTCACGCACAATGTGGAAGTTCAATTGCTCAGAACTTTCCTGACGGCGGAGTACCCAAGACGAGATTTCTATTATCGAGTATAGGACGAAGCTGATTACTGGTTTCGTACCCGAGCAACGACAGATATTCCAACATGGTGTCCCTTAAAGTATTACTGGAAACTCTGGGCATTCTTCACTGCTGTCTTCATTCCATGTCATTTCCGAGCGACGGCAGCCCAGATGACGAAAACTCCGGTGAGGAAGAAACAAGAGGTATTACCTGGGAGGGTTGGCTAAATAAGGGGCGTGGGGCATCATTTTCGGTAATTTCGTGGTCTGGTCCAGGCAATCCATGGAAGACACTAAATGGCAAGCCACCACTTCTTCTTGCACATCGTGGCGAGCGCGTGCTTCTTCCCGCCAACACCCTTCCGGCGTACGACATCGCTGCCATTGAAGGAGCGGACTACCTCGAGCCTGATCTGTACCTTACGAAGGACGGTGTCTTCGTGTGCTATCACGACTTGTTCTTGAAGGCGGAGTCCGATGTGGAGTCTCACCCAGAATTTGAACGCCTGCGGCGGAATTTTACGTCAGCGGAGTCTGAAGAATTTGGAGTGGAAACATCCAGGAATGACTGGGTCATCAAGGACTTCACGTATGCTGAACTACAGAAACTGCGAGTTCGACAACCTAATGTAGGAATTCGCCCACAATACTTTAATTTCGAATTTGGGATTCCAACCTTCCAGGAGTTTCTCGACATAGCACACACAATGACAGTCAAGTTGAATCGAAAAATTGGTGAGCATAAGTAATGTGCGATTTTCTGGATAATTTTCTTATTAGATAGAGCAATATGTCAACAACCGTTTTCTGGAACAATTTATCGGGAACAATTTACCGGGAACAATTTATCCTGAAACAATTTACCTGGAAACACATCTCTTTCAACCATTGACTAGAAACAATCCTGCCAAAATCTCTTTGCTTATTCTCTACGAATCAATTTTTTCGGAATGTTTTTCAGGTATTGCACCCGAACTAAAGTTCCCGGCGTTTCACAACAGTGACAAGTCGCCGCATTACATGGAGGAAAAATTCTTGGACGTGATGCATGCAAATGGTTACGCGACTGTCGCGTCACCAGAAGAGAACTGCATTGCGAAGCTGAACGAAAGTCAAGTTGAGCCGATTGCGTGCCCATCTGTAATTGTCCAGTCATTTCATCACGACACACTCAGATATTTGAGGCGTCAAATCAGATACGAACAACTCTTGCTACTTGGAATTCAACCCAGAGATTACACGTACAGTGGCTTCAAAGAAATCGTTGGATACGCAAATTACGTTGCCATATTTAAGGATTTGCTCCTCGATCCAAGTCTATCCAATTCCATATCGTTTCCGAATCTAATCGAACCAGGGAGTGTTGTGCCTGGCGCTCATGGCATGGGGCTGAAGGTGGCCGTGTTTACATTGCGGGACTCACGAGAATATTCCCAAGGCTCCGTCAACACGAATTGCACGGGGCAAGGCGGAGTATCAGTGTGCCCCTTGTCGGCTAAAAACAAGAAGAGTGAAATGAATTATTTCTTCAAGATCGGAGTAGATGCGTTGTTTATTGAAAATGTTGGAGAATCGTTGCTGATCAGACTCGAGTATGAGAAGCAAGGAGTATAAGTCTTAATTTGTTCAATTGTCTTCTAGTTAACTCAGATGAACGTGCACGTTGGCCATAAAAATGCTTGGCATTTTGGGAGAGAACAATACGAATTTTTATTGAGTCATTAAATTATTCCGAGTTGTTCTTCTGCTCGTCTGTCGTAAAATTCCCATTTCCATTGATTTTGTTGATATGAAGAGAAGAGTCAGAGTTCATACATGCACTCTAACTGGCTCGTGGTGTTGTTTGATTTTTCCTTTGATTCAAGCCGACACTGTTTCGCATCTTTTTGCTGGGTTTAGCGTTCCAGATCGAAGGTCAAGTGTGTCATGTCATCGAAGCCATCAAATGTTGTGTTTCATCTTTGACTTCTAAATTGAATTAATGCGAGGCGTCGCATTCGCTCAAGTTACTCAAGTTCAAGTGACGAATTACTGAATTTACTCTTTGCTGTTTGCTCTTAGTACCTAACATAATTAAGCGTATGATTGCCTCAATGTCACATGATTAGCATATGGCACACTCCGCTCTCATGCTTCTCTTTCCCTTCTATTATTTATAGGCATTAGCAAGTCAAGTGTCAAGCATGTTGAGTTACTTCGCGCTGTCATCATTTTACCATGTTCGTTGCTGTCCATGGTTACACACAAGCTGGCGTTATTTGTCAGTTTACCACGCTTGAATGAGAAAATGTTGCATTCAAAACTCGTATGCTGTCACAAACTAAAAGAATTCAACCTTGCAAGAGCTTCCTTCTGCGTTCTTCAAAGTCACTAAATTCAGTTAGTAAACCTTCGCTAATCGGAGATAAATTGACAATAAAGTGCAAATTATTAAACGTTTCCCGTCTACTCTTTTAAGAAATAACTCTGCCGCTGCGCCCTGCGCCATTAATTTGTGTTTCTTGGTCTCGCTCGTAGAAGTAAATTGAATTGATTAGTTTCGCTTTGTGCATCCCAGCCCCGCGTTTATCTGATCCATAGTCATATGCCAGCAGGCACATGGAACATGTACACGGTGAGCGTAAACTTGATCCAGTTGGCTCCACGCCAGCAATCGGTAACCTCAATGTCAACAGAAATATAACGCTAATGCTATACAATTACTTTGTGGCTGTCTCTATTTTAGACAGATCCCAAACACCCAGTCATTTTCGGATTGGTTCTGTCTTGCTATTTGCTATCTGTGCCATGCTTTTTCGTTTGTTTGTTCCAAATCATACATTAGGCCACATACATTACAAAAATACATGAGCAATGAGCATGAACGATGTACTTTGGGAACTGATAAACAAACCTATAATAATATCGTTTTTATTGGTGTCGACACGGAGGGCAGACAAAATCACAAAATGACTGTCCTTTTCTCAAGAAAACGGCATGCATCTCATCGTGAACTAATTTTATTGTCTTTCAGCACGCACAAATCTCGACGTGTGAGTGGAGTCGTACGTTTATTAAAATTCAGGGCAGAAAACGTCCGTTCGAATCTTCCATAATAATAAAATAAGACGAGTGACCTAATCTCTTAATGGAACAGGGTGGTGGTTCTTTACTTTGTCTGGTACTCTTTGGTGTTAGCGTTTGCCAGTTTCCTTGAGATGAAATTAACGATTGATGATCTCACAAAGGCCGGAGTCGAGCAGGAGCAGAAGGAGGACAGAATGAAAACAAATAACGTTTGGTCCCTGGTAGGCCGTCACTGTAGCATGGGGATATACAGCGGAATATTTTCGACAGCCTTCAGAGCAGAATAGGCAGATAGGCGGACGCATGTTCAGTTTCAGTTTTATTACTCGATTCATCTCATTCCTTCTCACGCAAGCTTAGAACTCGTATCTCGTATTAGAATCTCATTTTCCCCTTCCTGGCGTACGCCTAAGCATTCTTGAGCTGGATTTTGCTGATTCTTAACTCCACGGGAGCTTATCTGGACGTATCAGCAAATTCTTGCATTCCAACGCGCCGTCAGTAGTGCCTTCAATTCGATTTTTATTTCCGTTTGTTTTCGACGGTGGAACTGTGCATATCATCGTCCATCCAGTCAGTCAACATACTCCAGACTCCAGTCAACATGGCCCAGTCGACAGCACTACGTTGCTTGGTGGTGTTATTATTGATCCAGCTTGTTCACTCATGGAACGTGGAGGAATGGGGAGACCCATATCTGGATCCAAGATTTAGACGCTTGCCAAAATCCTGCACCTACGGACATGAACAGTGGGATCAGTGTCCACCACATTCAGAGTGCCAGGTAAAACGCCGGCCTTTCCCGCACTGAAACTGCTGTCTCTCTTTCAGTTTTCTTCGTTTAAATAATAGGGAGCCCCAAAGGGCACTTGCTATTGCATGAATAACTACACCAATCCAGATCGTCCGGGGGCGGACACCAGCAAAACGGATTTAAGATGTCTGAACAGGAATGAATCCACAATTTCCAACAGCGACCCAAGATGGAAAGAAACATTTCTCCCATGCACCGTGAACTGCACAGCCAGTCTGGCAGAATGTTCGAAAGATACTGGAACTTGTGTTTGCAAGTTGGGTCACATCGGAGATCCCATCACGAGATACAATGCATGTAAAGCAGTGGAGGGCGCTGGAGTTAAGGTGTCAACATCATTCGTGAGCACCATTTTGACTGCACTTGTTGCTCTTTTGATATTTAAGAACGCCTAATTCTATTCAATTGTTCTGGCAATGTTGGCTTGTAGTGAGTGGTTTAGTTTTACTTCTGAAAGTTTCCTTGCCGCTTGACTCTCATGCCTTTGTACTTAACTCCGTCCCAAGCCTGGAAATGACTTAAACTTCATCAAAAGTACACCACCACAAAACCACGACTAACATCAGCTAATATGTAGAACAAGATTTGTTTCATTAATAACAAGTGATTGTAAAATAAGCAATGGAAATAAACGTAAACATGATTTGCTTTATGCTAATTTATGCACCTTTTTCTACAATAAATATGGCAATCAAATACAAAAGTCCAAAAGAGACGAAAATTATAAAGCTCTAACATAAATTGATGCTTTACCAGTTGTAATTATAAAAATGAGTGATTCATTGAGCACAAAAAATGCATCTTTTCATCTTGTTTTCTATGTTCGAAGTCATCAGTTGAGATTCAGGATTTAATGAATTTGAATATCCAGTGGCGGATTGTATTTCCAAACTAGTTGTTCCAATGAATCGCTTATGCTTCCAGGCTCTCCTACTTCTTTGGAATTGCACTTAAAGTCGATCTTGTAATATCCGGAAACGAAAAAGATGATGGACAGCGAGTGTTGAAAAGTGTTTCCAGGAAGAATCTGAAAAGAAACGATGATTTGCTGACTGTGTACCCCATTTGACTTCTCATTCAATGTGATCTCTTACCTTTGGAATTTTGACCGCATCATTTCCGATTACTGCAAACCGCGAATCCAGTCGATAATTGAATTTACCATTTTGATAATCCTGGAAGCAGTCCAATGATAAAAGAATATCATCGAGCTCATCCCTCATATGGTTTTTCAGCCAAATTCCAATATTGATCATTTCCCCAGCATCGAAACGAAGTTCCTCGGTTTTTACTGATTCACCGTTAACAGTAATTTCTACATATACAAGTCAACAAGTAAGTATCAGTAACGGCAGATAGGTTATGCTGAAAATCTGCACATTTACCCCACTGGATTGGAGAAACGATTACGTGTTGTACCATAGACTGAGTTAACCGGATCCCGTCCAAAATAGCTTTTCCAGATGCGTCCGGCAAGCTCCATTTCAGGTCCACATTATTTACAATGTGTTCATTTGCCACATCTTCATGTCCTAGAAAGAGACAGAGTACGATCAATTTATTCCTTCTTTGTTCATTTCGCATATGCAAAGAAATGAAGCTTGTGTGCTAATTACTGTAATTACCTTTGTCAGTACTAGGTAAAGGACATCGTTCAATGGGAACTGGAATTCGACATGTTTCCAACTTTTCAATAAGGATTTGCTTCGATTTTGTATACTGAAGTTCCATTTCTTGTTGGGTTGCATTACAAATGTCGAGAACAAGGTAGAATTGCGAAGGCCTGTTATCACGGGTCGAGATTAAAATCGCTTCCTACCATACATTCCACCGTGACGCAATTTGGTTTTAGTTTACTTACGATTCGCCAGGCAATGTGTCCCACTTTGTAATGTACAATGTAGGAGATACTTCTACATTCAATGCGATACCGCAGCTCCGGAAGTGCCCACTCTTGAATCCAGGACCACCGGAATACTTCAACTTCAAGACAGCTTCGTAGGCTTTCGTACTAGATAACAAGGAAGGTGGTTGTGGCGTTGCCATTGAAAAAGAATTCAAGCTACTGCCACCACCACTTCGAACACTCGACGACCTGTAGTATAAACATCAATGTCACCAATTAGGTGCCTTTAGCAAAAAGATGAAGTACGTGTTTAACCTGTTGGAAGCGGAAGACTCGTTTCTCTTTGGCCTCAGTCTTTCACTGATAGCTCCAAGTCTGCTTGGTAGTGAGCTGGGCCCTTCTGAGGCAGCAGGCACGTTTCCAGCTGGGATGCTGTTAATACTGACGGTGTTACCAGCACCCGCAGAATACTCTGAACTCCGTGGCCCGATGAAATCACCAACTCCATGCACATAAACAGTAAATGAAGCTGAGGCACCAGGCGCGATTGGGAGTTGCGACAACAAATTGGATTGCGACCAGCTGAATATATCGTTTGTGTACTTCTCGATCCTCGATTCCAGATTGAGTTCAATTGACTCAACTGGAACTTTGCCGGTGTTTGTTAGCGTGATTGTACATTCTTGCGTCTCTCCCATAAGAAGTGAGATGCTAGCCGATGTGATAATGGAGTCTGAAAACGAACTGAAGAATTCTGATTTCGGTTTGCTAGTTTCTATCTCGAGTGAGGGCAGGCCTGGAACAATCTCAACATCAACATGCGGATAGGACACAACTGGCTGGCAATTCTTGAGTCGGATGTTTGATTTGACACCGAGAGTGTAGGTTGAGTAACCCAATATGCGGAGATTGCCAGGCACCAATGGGATTCCAGTCAGCGTCACAGGGAATTTTGTTGAGTCCGCTGGGATGGATATTACATTAGAGTTGATCTGAAAATTCACTCCTTCGGTGATCAAGCTCTGTGTCAAAAAGAATATTATTGTATTGCATCTTATGTTAAGACTCTTAACAATTCACTCACAAATGAGAAAGCTCGATGTCTTACCATAGAATTTAGCTTCAGCTCAATTGGAAGGGGGTTCTCCAGTAAAATATTCACTTCACACATTTCGCCTTCTACCCAACAAAATTCGGCCTTCGTGTTGTCTTTTGCTGCATTAATTTTGTCGCGGTTGGTTAACGGAAGAAACGAATAGAAAAAGGGGTTCGGTTCTTTGGACAATGAAGCTTGTTCGTCCGGCTTCTTTTCAGCTCGCAAATGTGGTGTAGGTGGCACAAGTCGAAACAATCTTAAACAAAAACGAGATAAGATAAAGCTGAAGCTGCTATACGAGATTATTACTATTAAAAGAAAATGCCGACTTACTTCATGACAGGTACATTAAGTAGATGCACCGGTGGAATAATCAGACCGTTCTCAAGCACGAGTGGAACAGGCAATCCTTCGGATTCTTTAGTAATGAGCTCAAGTTGGAGTGCGAATTCTTTCTTCTCATCACGGGACAGCTAAACTCGGATGCCAAACTCAATTATTTCAACACATCGATAGTTTGTTTGTAGTTCTGAATGAATTAAGAACTTTACAAATTCTGCACTCACGTGAGGTAGCATAGTTCCAAGCAACAAGGTCATGTGCCTTGTGGCCAACGCACTGTTGCCTTTCCTCTTCGCAGTGCCAACTAATTCCTGCATTATCTGGATCTGAAGTCGTGGCCATCCGTAATACCCAAACTTGTATGGCTCGTTGGCGTTTAACGATAGATTGTATCCATTCATTACTTGCAGCAGGAGCGAATGACACAAAGTCCAGTTTGGCTGCGGATTACTTGGGGACACGCATCTCATAGCTGCGACTCGTTTGAAAAAAGCTGCCTTTCGGTTGAATCCAAGACGAGTGTACAAATCGGAGAGAGCATTAAATCTTTGCATCTATTAATAAACCAAATAAAATGCTAGTTATTTCCTTTTGCCCTGTGCAAAGGAATAGATACTTTAGATATGGGATTACCTTTTCTTCTTCCGTTAATTGTAAACTGATGAACACTGCATTTTGCAAAAAATCGGCTGCGTGCAGGATTTGCTTTTGTTCAATTAGCACTAGAGCGGCTTTAATTGAAGCCTCCGTCTCAATAATACCCGCCTGTCTGTACTTTCCATAATGCGTCACCGCTTCCCGATATTTCTCGAGCAGCTCCAATGGACTTAAACAGTAGTTTTTGTTAGGATTTAATTTCACGGCAGCCGACACCGAGTCAGTAATTCCAAGTAATTCGCTCGGATCCAATCCAGATGGGAGCGAACCTGAATTTGGCTTGATCATTTTGAAGTCTGCTGGCTGCAATGAAGAGTTTCTGTGCATGGTCGGAGCATTTCGAAGCTGGGGATACATTATGCAGACCGATGCTGAACAAATCCCTTCCAAGGCGCCAGCCAACCACAACCAGTCATTGACGGATTTCAAAATTTCAATTGCCCCATTATAGTGAAGAATCGCTTCATTAGCTAGTCCAGCCTGCAAGCTCAAGTCTCCCAACTGCTTTTTAAGTCTTCCTTCAGCACGACGCTTATTATTTTTTGATTCCAAGTCCAGTCCGACGAAATCCTTCTTCTCGAATGGTGCACATAAGGTGGACAGTAGTAACGACCGATCAGCCTTCCTCAGCCTGAGTTAGGAAGCAAGTTTATCAAAATCAAATGACGAAGAGTTAAAATAAGTACTGTAACTAACCCGGCTTTATCCAGTCGCTTAGATTCCAGAACCCAAAACAATGCGGAAACAAATTCCTCTATGTCATGTTCCAAACTTTGGCTCAGTTCCATTGTTGGATAAAACAAAGGTGTTGCTTTGAAATTTGATGGCGTTATTAACGACTTCGATCCACTCGACGCACTTGAAGCCGAATAGCAGCTGCCTGTCTCAGGGTTTATTCTCTTTGTTGTATCTCCTGGGTGAGGGTCAGTGGGCAGACTTGAGTAGTGAAGTGTTCCGGTCACAGATTCGGACCTGGTACTGCTGGAGTCGTCATCGTCTCCGCTGCTGGGTGGACCCGTTGCGTCGCTGTACTGACTGCCGTACTCGTCCTTTATGGTAGAGGTGATTGGCCTTTCCTCCTCTTCCTCGGTTGGCGGACCTTCCTCAGAGATTGTTTCGTCCATTGAGGCTGACATTGATGACGATAATGATGGTCCGAGATTCTTGAACGAATCTACACTTCTGGAGGGTTTAGGCCGAGCTGATCCAGATGTCCCAGTTTCAATCGACTGGGGAGGCGATGAACCGGCTGTCAACGAGTCAAGAAGGCTGATGTCCACAACCGGACTGACATCCGATGAATGCTGGCCTTCATAAATACTGCCATCCGGATTCAACCCGAATAAAATACATCTTGAGTCGAACAGAGTCCACGCATACTTCACTTTCAATGACTCGTGTATCCTACAAAGCTCGTTAAGCTCTTCCTGGGAGTTGCATTGCCCAATGGAGATAAGTCCAAGAACCTTCCGATGAGTTTGAAAATCTCCCCAATCATTGTTCTCCACTGGATAGCTGCGTAAATATCGTATCCAAATTGTGCGTGACAAGGCCGTGTTTTGCGAATCCACAATTTTGATGTGTTGCACATGTGATATTCGATCGAATGCACGGGTGAATTGTTTGGTTCGAAGTTGACGCCCTAAATATAGGAAACGTTCGATCATTTTCACCTCCTATCTTTAGAAAGAGCTAAGAAACACTTACCAACATGTCGAACCACTACCAAGATGGACTGGTGATCGTTGGGCGTCTGCTGATAGTCCGGGTACGACATACTTTGCTCAGGAGCAGTTCCTGATAATATGGCACTTACAGATGACCGCATTTATGCAAAGAGAATCCACGCTTCAGAATAGAATATACGTTGCACAATAGCAAGCTGGCGAATTTATGTTATCTTATAATCTCATAAGATATTGACCATCAAATCAATATCAGCGTTAAAGTTCCCATTATAAAGATAACGATTATGACATAACAATTCCGCTTCCACTGTTTAACGCGCACGAACTGTATACGAGACAGATTTAAATTGCCACCAGTCCCATTTGCAGCCGCTGCGATGCAAGCAAGAGAAGAATGAATTCAAAACCTGTTTCTTATTACGTGTGGCCGTGCGGGTACTGGCGTTCTGCGTTCTGTATTAATTACTGCGAATCGCAAATGTCAACAACAGTGTGTGACCCTCTGTGTGAGGTTCAAGTTTTAAAAAATTCTTCTCAAGTTTAATTCGCAGTGCAAATGTGCTACGTGGAATGCTCAAAACCAAAACAGTCTTCCTTGTTTGTTAATTAATCAATTCGTAATAAGGTCCACAATTGCGACTGGTCAGTGCGGCTCGCCTGAACTTAATTCGCTCACAAATGCCTTTACAATTAAATCCATCCGCATGCGTCGCGATCCCTTAATATAGATTATGTCTCCATGCTGAATGGCATCCATCAGTTTCGGAATCAGTTCTGTAGAATCTTTGGCAGCGTTTCCAGCTTGCAATCTCTTGTCCAAAGTTTCATACAATCGGTTCATTAGCTGCCCACAGACAAATACCAAGTCAATTTGATTTGATTCCAAGATTGGTTTCAGGCTTAGATGATACTGAGCTTCATTTTGTGAGCCGAGTCCAACCATGTCCCCCAATACAGCGATTTTCCTCCCTGAGCCGGGAGGATTCATGAGACCAATCCTTTCCAGGCCGAACTGCATCGATGTTGGGCTTGCGTTGTAACTATCGTCGATGACTGTAATTTGCGCGGAGGCAGCACAGGGTACTTGCACCGTGTAAGTGGTTCCTCTTCCAGTTACACTCTTCAAGTGCTTGAACTCTTGAACAGCTTCTTGAATTTTGTCTGGACAAAGACAACTTACTGCTGCAAGTATGGCCATTGAGTTCCAAACCCAACCTTTGCCTGGTTGTCCCACGCGGTAATCATACAATTGACCACGGTACTTGATGGTGACTTTGGTGCCCTGCGAGTCCATTTTGCAACGGAGCAACTGGATAGTGGAGTCTGAATGTTCCCCGAATGTTACAATTTGAGTGATTTTGTTTTTCGTTGCATGATTTAGGATGCGTGCGTAATGTTTGTTGTCCCGATTCAGCACAGCGACGATGTTTCTCAACTTGCCGTCAGAATCCAAATTGGTCTCAAATATTTCACATTTCGCGTCAGCAATTTCCTCTGTGCAGCGAAATGCTTCCAAATGAGATTCGCCAATATTTGTGATAATCACAATTGATGGCCGCACCATATTCACAAGCATTCGTATTTCGCCTAGATTTGACATTCCCAGTTCAAAAATTCCGTAGTCGACCGATCCGGTCTTCGGCATTGAGACAAGAGATATACCAACACCGAGTTCGTTGTTCTCGTTCAGATAATTGTAGTAAACGGTCTTGTTTTGTCTGCGGGTGATTTCGGATAAAATCTGAGCCAGTCCTTCCTTCGTACTCGTTTTGCCCACACTGCCTGTGATGGCGATCTTCAAGCAAGACGAATTCGACTGGGACGCGTGCTTCCCAAGTTCCGTCAGTGCTGCGTGACTGTTTTCGACGAAAATACATTTACTGAGCTCGATTTTCGACAAAGCTGCAATCACGTTTTGGTAATTCGATGGACGTGTCAGCAAGGCCCCAACCGCTCCGCGCTTGAATGCTTCTTGCACAAAATCCCAACGAGTCTTGTGATGAAAGAGAAGAACGAACAAATCTCCTGGCTTCACTTTGAAGGAGTAAACCATGGCTCTGGTTGCAACCCAATTTCCAAGAGCAACTATTGCATGGCCGTTTGTCAATTCCAAAATTTGTTGACTTCCCCACTGAGGTTTGCAGGGTTCATCACCTGAACTAGTAAGCGTAGGCATTTCAATAACTCGACGTAGTTTGGATTTAGAAGCGAGCAGATGCGAAGCCACTTTTATACTAAATAGAGTAACCGCAAACGGATTAATGTGAATTGAGAATACGTTATCATGTTCTTGTTAGTCTGTACAGCACTGTCATTGCATGTTGGCACTGCTGATTTCAGTTTGAAAACACAAAGCTAGGCTCTCTTCACAGGAATCAATTCTCTGGGCATCTAGGTTAGAGCCAGTTTCAGTTTCTTCGTTATTAAAATCCATTCTAATTATTATAAACATCCGCATACAACGTTTGTAGACTTTGCTATCTGCATTTGAATTACAAAGCAGCACTGGTTCATAGTCCAAAGTGAGGTTACGAAAACAGACGCTTCTTCAATGTAGCCAAAGGCTATCTTTCCAATCAATCTGCAACAGCGAGTTCCCAGGATGGTAGTTAATTAAAATGGTGCCCACGAATTAATTGGTACACAGGTGAACGGAATCTGAATCAATTGAATGATAGATGATAGACGCTATAGTCACGCATTGCACCGAGTGGTAGCGCTCCAAGCCAATCGTTTCCATTTGCGTGTTCTTGAAGTCTAAACCAGGTAAAAAAAACGGCATGCATTGATAATGGACTTCTATTGGTGAACGCCCATTTTTAATGAAAGAGAATAGTATAAAACCCTGGGAAAGCAATCAATTGACCACCACAACACGCTTTCACTGAGAAGGCTTGCTCGAGTTTTGGGGTTAAGGTTTCCATCCACTCGATAATTAACATTCTTTATTCATGGACTCCCTTGCGCAATGCGAATTTTATTGTCCGGTAAATAAGTGTCGTAAATTGTAGCACATGCAGTCGAAATAGTTCCTTACGACGAAAGACGGTGAATTTACACGTGCGTCGGGTCTAAAACGTTTCCCAATATTTTTCTAGAAATTCGATTTGCCTTTTGACATTCACAATACACTATTCAGCGCATATGCTCTATTACGGCTCCTGGCAGTGGCTCTCATATGGCCACTATGTCGGACATGCCAAATACGACGACAGCGAAAAGTTATAACTGATATTTAAAGTCATGTCTATGCCTGTAAAGTCTGCATGTCATGCTGTGGGTTACCTGTGAAATGTCATCTTCGACAACGAACGAGCAGGGAGCTGAGTGCCTATTTCAATTGAGCTTAAAACAATTTCGAGTTCAAGGAATAAGGTTGGAATAAGTTCTTGATTGGAGATTTCAGATGTGTTTTCGTTTGTGACTGTGAGTGTGTACAGAATTTCAGCAACAATCGCCGTCGCTGGCGTCCACGAAAAATGAGATTTTCATTTCAAATCCTGCTCCTCTTGACAGGCAAAAACTGCGGCAAGGCAAATGTGAATTAAAGTGTGGTAAGTTTCAGGTTTTGATTAATTCACAATCCCACACGTCTTGTTTACGTACTGCAAACAAATATCTTTACTTGTGATAAGACTTGAATGCGGTATGTGCAACAATACGAATTGCGCATTAATTGAACTAAATTCTTTCTTAATGCTCTGTACCTCTACGAGGCGTAGATTAACATCATGTTTGAGTTGCCCAAATGAAGATCTGCGGCGTAATCAAGGACTATAAAGGGACTTCTTTCCAACGAGCGTGTCCAATTCCTAAATTAATCCAGCGAGCGTACGCTTGAGCCAGCTCAGGAATCACAGCTCAAATACACACATCCACGCAATTGTGTTGCGCACTTTGTGTTTTGATTTTTGTAGTGCATTGTAATCCTGCACAGATACATGATGTTTGACAGCAGCAATTAGCAGATTCGACGACACGCGGATACGATGCACTTTGATGCTCTGGGTCAAAGTCCAATACATTCCACTTCACCAGCTATACACTCTCGCATGTCGAACACACGTCTCCAAATGAGCTACTTACAATCATAAAGACGTAATTTATGTAATTAGTAGTAGTACAGAATCCTTTTGCTGATGATTAGGCACGATTCAGCGCATGCTTTCATGTAACACACTTAAGTGTGTTGTGAGAAGCTTTGAGATTTGAGACTCTTTGAAGACACTCCCAGGGGCATATTTTTGGGCTTGTTTTTACGTCATGTCTGGAAGTTCTTGTCATGAGGTTTACAGCACTCAAAACACGGGAGGAACTGCTAATACTAATTCAGTTTAAAACCACATCTTAGAATAATGCATATAATGCATCCCGAATCCGGAAAGCTTTTTCTGACGTAAAGGTAAACGTAGGCGTATGAGTTTATTCTCATGCATTTAATGTATTAACATTCATGCCTTCCGTTTGACATATGCCGGACATGAAACATGCTTCCAGATTTTTCTCCTTGACGAAGGCAACTTTTGATGTGCGGAAAAGATCACTGTGTAAAAGTACCAGAAATAGCCTGCGATCTAGGCGAGGATTGACGTGTTGGCGATTGACTGACTTGGTAATTGATTCTGACTACAAAGTATAAAAAACCATAAATGTTGACAGTCTAATTAGTGCCTGGCTGAGAATCTCCTGAGACCTGTTCAGTGTCATGCGATAATAGTGTGCTGGTCCATGGCTGTTTGGACAAATGATTGACAACCTGCACAGATGAAGTTACACATTTTGACCTACCCAAACCTAATAATGCTAGCTCGCCAAAGATAATTGCAAGCATTTGTTTAATTCCCGGATTTGATTTCTCAGCAGAATTCCTTTGAATGGAAAGTTCAGTTCAATTCAAAGTGCAGTTCCTTGACTGTTCAGTCGGCCATAGCTTACTGGACGCGGGTCAGGGTAGTTCACCTCCAGCACTCAGCCAAGTAGTTTGCATGTTTGCCAGCTCTGCCAGCATTAAAATGTGATTTATAAGACTTTTTACGAAGAAACCGAAGAATTCGGATACACATTGCTTGAACTAATCGATTCCTAGTTTTCGAGGGTTGTCCAGAGTGCGCCCTTCCGAAACGTGGCAAGTGGTTCTGATATATGCAATGTAGATTTTAAAACAATTAGCACTACAATGGTGATGAGGTACGTTAAAATATCGGCTCAGTCTGGTTAGATTGCTTAGAAGTGGCTGGAACTAGTTTACAGTAGGAACTTGTGTACATCGCTGAAGTTGAATTCTCATACGTCTCCTGTACATTCATGTAAAAGAAAAAAGACGCTATATTTAACGGAGAAATCAAATAGGTAAGTCGTGCAATCGCAAATGAGCACAAGATGCAACCCGAGGTCCGGTCCCAAATCGTGATCGCATAATCTATTATCAAGCAACTTCGGTGTTTCGTAAAACAAAGAGCGTGAGAAAAACTATTCCTATCATATAACTAACCCGTCCACGGAGATGAGATTGTGTGCAAGGAGCAGCATGATAGGTCAGGCGTGTCAGAATGAAGGTCATCAATCATTGTGTTGCTTTACTGTGATTAAGACAACGTGTGGAGGAAACACACATGAATTCGCATCACATCTGGAAACATTGCTTCATCTCCACAGGAGCGGTCAAAAGTTAGAATGCGTTTTGAGGCTTGTTCTAGAATTAAGACCCTCCTAATTTCCTGCATTCAGCATTTGCAGAATGCAGAATAGGAACTTGCCCGAATTTCTTTATGTTGACCTGCAATTTATAATTGTAATGAAAATCAAGAAATCCTGTGCAATAGTGACAGCATTTGTTTATTAGACTGCTTGAAGACTCGGAAACTTGTATTTCTGTATTGTCATTCGCCATTTTCACATTTGCATGAAAATGGCGATGCAAATGAGTATGGTAATGAATTATAGCAACAGCAGTATATGCATATGCCTGCTAAGCACGAGCACTGCTAGCACTTAAAGTTTAATAAAATTTGCGAGTACATTTGCCCATTTGCTTGGGGTTTGGCAATAATGACTGCAAATCTCACGCAACCCGTAAAGCACTTATCTCTCACGCGGTAGCGGCGGCACACTTTATGCGTTCCGCATTATTGTTTACGTGAGCCAAAGTTGAATGGTAATAAATAGCAACGTGGCACACGAATCTGGAAATTAATGCATGCTAGAAATCAAATTCATCAAAACATGTGGCATTGGCATTGGGCTTAAAGGTAGTAAATTGATTCACACTTTTGTTATTTGCTTCCCTGTCATCGAATTTCCAGGAAATCAATTCGCTGATTACACTACTTGTAGGGTTGAAACTTCGGCCAAGATAACGCGTAAGGTGTCTGAGGTTTAACCCCGCCGATTTGCAATTGCGATAGTTTCTCTTTTCTCATCTGAAGCTACTGCATATAAAATTCCGTTTTCATACTGAATGCTTTACTCACAGCGATAGCTGTCATCCGACAGTGCTCGTAAAGTTTTAACTTTTAACATGTTTGGTTCCACATTTTTATAGGCGCATTGACATACTTAGTCTTGAAATTTTTACTTTCGTTTCCCAATCTCAGGGGAATGACGCCTGCAGATTGTTACTAGCAGGCGTTTCTGAGTACTTCGTGAGTACTGTCCCACAGACAGGCATTTGAAGATGCGTCGCGTCATCAAAAAGCTGTTAGGAATCATTAGAAGTGCATACCCTTGTGTGGCTTGTGAAATGCAATCCGTGCTCCTATCTGGCTCTCTCCAATAAATAGTTGTTTCTACTAGTCTCGGCGAGACTCAGTGTGTGGCGAGGTGTTGATCTGTGAAGATACGCAAGAGACTAGATCAATAAGATTGGCTCGTGCTTGCACGTCTCATACCTTCAGACCAGGGCAGCACAACTCAAGCCAGGTTGAGGTACGTGGTTGGAATGTGAACTTATTTTTACTTTTGTGACATTTGACATTTTGCCACCGGGCCATGATTTCTGTGTAATATTGAAAATTCTGTCCCACTGATCAGTAAACTGCCTGAGAATTTATTGATACTGATATTTTATGCCCAGGTGGAGTGGATTAATTGTGGGATGTCATCCTGCCTACGTCCACACTGAACACGTTCTACTCAGCTGCAATTTACGATAGCTCAATTGATTGTACCTGTACAATATTGTCCAAGTATCAAAAATGATACCAAACAGGCAACTGGATTTTCACCGAACAGGAGCACCGACGCTGGCGTTGGTTCACGTACTCATACTAACGTGCTTCCTGCTCCTGGGCACGCATTTGGCAACAGCTGATGGAGGTAAGCCTTTTTTTTTAAATTGAATTCATTAGGAATAATTTAGAGTGAACGCATGGGTATGGGAAATTTTTCTGTTACCCGTTGCATTTTGCTGTTTGTTGAGATGTGGGGCCTGAAATAGTTACTCATAAGAAAAACAAATCATTAAGTGAAGGTTGGGAGAACGCAATGCCAAACTGGCCACTACTAGCTGCGAGGGGAAAGCAGAAAGCTTTTAAGTACTCAGCAGTAGAAGTTCTACCTTCCATAGACTGAGCTTGCAATGTTTCCATTCAGAAGTTCTGCTCTGCATGGCTTCTCAAGATGCGCATCACTCAATCTGTCTCGTTAAGTCTCAATTTTTTAACAAAATCAGACCCACATGTTCAACTTTGAATATTCGTCGCAATTGACCTCTGCCTTCCACTGTCATGGTCAGATTTGTTCTTGAACAACCTTTAGCTAATTTGATCGAGATCATCCTGAACAATTGCATATATACGCAATCTCAAATGTAGACGTTGTATTTTTCCGTATGTTCTTTGCCAAAAAAATCAGCTAGACGAAGTGAATTGCCGGTAAGGATCATCTCCATCATATACATTTGTTCACAGTCAACCTTCGATTAGTAACCCGTCTCGTGCTGCATTTTGAAATTAAGATTCGTTCAAGGCGACTTCGCATTTGTAAGCACGTAGTTTGCTCATCGGTTCGTTCTGGTTATGATCCCGTGATAATTAATTAAGTTTCATGAATTCTGCGTCTCGTCCCTGGTTAATGTAACCTTATTTTCGGGTCTCAAATACGCATTGATGCTTCGTTATGACGTTGCAGGCTCACTGAAACCAAGCCCGTGTTAATTTCCACGTCTCATGTTTAATTAGACCCGGAGCGCAAAAATTAATACCTGAGAGAATGTGTGCTGGAGAAATTATATAGCCTCCAACATGAACCGGAACCGGAACCAAATAACAATTGTCTTTTCAACACGGCGTATGAAATTCCCACAAACAATTGTACGAAGCGAGGAAGCAAAAGAGCCACCACTAATTTCATGTGAAGATGCGTGGTGTAAACTCCTGAATACGTACAGTGAAGGCAGCCTTTCGTGCAATAGGATTCCTCACCTAGTGGTTAATTACCTAATTAATTATGCACCAAGGCTTTCCCAGGTGTCAGTTTGAGTGTTATTGTTGTTACTCTTGACAGGCCTCATTAACCAAATCTATGCTAATTCGGATTCGCCGAGACGCTAATTACCGAAATTACAGTTACCGCCGTCAATGCCAATGCTTGCGGAGAATTTAAATTGACGCATAATCTTGTGGAGCAAGTGACCCTGAATGTTCACGAGTTCAGCGAGGGCACAAGAAAAACTATTTTGGGCATCACAAAATTATGGATTCGATGCTTAGTACTTTGGCGGTCATAATTATCCATGCTCATACCAACAAACTCGTGCAGGGCGCTTAATACTATTTGGCATTCATGGATATGCGTATGCCGGACTTGTACTGATGCATTTCATTTGCTTCATACCAAATGAGAACTTCCTCATTAGATACGAATTTGATCTTCTTTTTATTGGGGATGCTCAATCGATCTTAATTCAAGGTTGTGAAATTCAAACGACTTACTTTGGTTGATCTTTATGACTAGAAAAGCGAAATGTTCATACAGACCCGCAAGTGTTGAACGTGAAAGCATCACCTTCTATAAACGGAATTGGGATAGGTCACGACGAACCAGCTAGTCTAAAGACTGTGGCCATTTGTCTTGAATTTCGATTCGTGTACCATTTTTCGATTGTTTATGTATCCAAAGCGGGAAATTAGAACGCTCTGAAAAGTATGTAACATTGGTCAAGGACAATAACATCTGCAAGCAGTAAATTATTGAGCGTGTGCATTGCAGTGAAGCGAGGGCTTGCTGCCAAAGTCAAAATGTATGTATACTCTTCACAAATTCTTTTCTATCTTTGTGCGAACCAAAATTAGATACACGCAATCTCGGACGCAGTGGGGCAGGTTGAGATATGGGCTCTTGACAGACTGAGACAGACGCTCAGGCGTACTTGCCAAAGTAAACGAATAAACATAAACATATCGTGTTACTCAGCTTAACAGAGGCTTTAGGCAATGTGTAGTTGCAGTGCTCCATTTTCAGATACTCAGAATAGTTGGGCAAGATGATGCAGTGTGACACGAGTTCTTGAACTCTTGAGTTTGCACACTGTACTGCATTGGCTAAAATCGATAGCAAGGAATCATTCTTAATTAACGCTTTTTGCGTGCTCGAATTCACAAAGAAGGAAAAGCGCGAGAGGTTTCTCCGTTAACATTGAAATTATGAATTCATGTAGGCTAAATTGCTTCGCTTCTGTACATGCACGCTTATGCAACCGTGAAAACTTTTTCGGCTGTCCCAAAATTCTATTCCCAGCAAAACCACCCAAACCAGCAATAGAAACTGAATGCACTTGCGAATGGGTTTGCATATGCAAAACTGATACCAATTTTTTGTGTTAGTGTGTATCGAGCTTTTAGCTATTTCACCACAATTTTACGATCGTCACGAAGCTGAATGTTGCCGTGTGGAAGTTATAAAAGCTATAAATAAATAGCAGCGTACAGAACAGTTGACCATTTGTTGGCAGAGTCGTTACGTGATCACCAACTAAGTGCATCTCCATTAAGTGGAGAATCCAGCCAGCCAATAAACCGGTTGAACTTAAGCCCTTATAATCGATGAAAGGAAGCCGTAACGTTACTTGGCAGTGCTAAAAGGTTATCGAAAGTGGATTATTGAGTATGAGACAATTTTGACACATTTATTCAGACTGGATATTCTGGTTCTTGCACAATCTCGAAGTTAAACGATCATATTTTATAATTGAACCCGACCTGATGCAATATTGAAAACGTCGTACCCGATGCTCACTTTCACCAAAATTAAAATTTCAATTTGTCACTTCTACCAGAAATCTTGGGAAATTCGTCCTTGTCAAATATGTATTCACCAAGCCCCGAGCCAACACGTCTCAAGTTGGTCAAATAATCTGCAAGCATTTTGATGGCCGAAACTTGCTCGACCAAGCATTCTTCCATGAAATTTTCCAAATGATAGTCCTCGTGTTTGGATGCGATTGCATGAACATTTTTCAGACTCTGAAACAGTGATCATTAATTGAACGTAATTGCTCAAATTGGAAAGTTAATCCATCGAAGCACGTGATTCTACCTCATTCATGGCCTTTTCAAGAGTAAGAGCCTCGCTGATCGAATCCATAGGACTACCCCACTCAACTTTTTCGGGTTTGTCGATAGACTTGAGCAATATCCTACCGCCACGCGAATTCTGATACTTCATGAGCATTTCCGCATGCGTCGTTTCTTCCTTCGATGATTTTCGGAAAAATTCGTGAAACCCTTTCAATGCAACGTCATCTCGGTCGAAGTAATATGCCTATAGAATGTATAGGGAAATTCCAGTCAGGGCTCAAGGCATAAATTCCTTTAGTAGTTTAATTCGATTTGATGGCCCACCATGGACAAATACACCAAGCTGGCGCAGAGTTCTTGGTGGATTTGTCTATTTATTGCTTTTTCGCAGTCAGGATGAAAAAAATGACGGCAGTTTGATCCTGTACTTGACTTGTCCGACATTGATCTTGAAGGCTGCGGCATTCTATAGCCATAAATTGACAAGCGTAGTCCATGTTGAATATCGGATAGAGACAAGAGCTTAAATGCGCTGCACCGAGATGACGTGGGCGCGTTAGCAGTTGGCCTTGTTGACAAAAACAATTTAGAGATGAATACAAGGGTGTGGTTACTCCTCAGAGATCGACTCTGGTTTAATAAAAGTGCCATTCTTGTATGGCAAACCTAATCAAAGCTAACCTACTATTTTCATTACTTGTTTCATAACTTCGAATTCACGACTTCAGTTGCATCTGACTCGGATCCCCACACAATTTGGGTGCGCTTTTCGGTGGTTCTCTCTTACCGTGAAAATCCATTACCCTGGAAATTAACCATAGCGCTCGGTTTCACCAGTTCCCTCTCCGTGTCAAATGTGAAAATTGATAGCCTCCGCACGATCAAAGGCGACTTTTGTCTGATTGACGTTGATATTGGTCCGAGAGCAGACCATAATAGACAGATTGTCAGAAGAGTCGGCACTATTGCTTGTCAACTTTTGCACCGCCGCCGTCATTTGTGATTTATTCGTCACTTCTACACTTATCAAGTACACGAAGCATGTCTTGAGTTTTTTATATGGAAGTTAGTAAAAGTGAAAGAGGTTATCTATTAGCATTTCTATTGAATGTACTGCAATTTGCGTACTTCTGCAAACATGGCTGACAGCCATGATTTATGCAATGCAAGTTCATGTACACGAAGCACTTTGATGCACCGTTTGATTTGATGACTCTTGCCGAGCTATGGAACTTCTTTTATTCATGATTGTATAATAGAGCAGCTTGGGTCCAAAGCGTCAATTATGCGAACGTGTCTTTTCAGATTAACCACAATAAGATCGAAAATTTTCGTAAGATCAAAAAGGTCCGGAAATTATTTTGAAGACAAAATGAACGAACGACTAAAATAATTTTCGCATACAATGTGCTGTCGCACCCGCTGCATTGTTTGACCAGAGATATGAGGAAACTTGTCCTTTTGTATTAAACTCAAACTCTTATTGACTTTTCCTCATGCATAGTGTGCGTGAGAACTTGCCATGCTGCAGGCAAAATTTTATAGCCGGCCACGTTCCTAGAAGAATTGAAACACAATAATTGAATGAATTGATCTAGCATCGTCACGATTTACGAAATAAGACAAATCTTTAATTTATTTTTCGTGATGCATGGAAGAATAATATAATTCAGTTCTAATATCGCACTATTTCACGCGAATTTTTTTTTCAGACCATCCATGGTGCTACGATGACGAGAAGTGCTGTAAGTTACAGATTGAACGAGATCCTGCAGATTGCACATGTTAATTCTATGAGTTTTATTATCTTGTCGCAGCTCCGTCACACTGGGGTGGAGTTTGCAAGACGGGCTTCGCACAATCACCGATCGACATACAAACCGAGAAAGCCGTTCCAGCCAACAGATTGAGGCATTTTAAAATCAATCAAAAATATCGCGAAGTGCAGCCAAATTTTTATATTAAGAACAATGGACACACAAGTAAGTAGCCGCATTGTTATCTTCTGACACACCTGGTCATGACGATCGATCCATACTGCTTGATGTTCTTTCAGTTCAAGTTCAACTCAAAGAAGACATGACGTCGTCCTTGAAGATAGCTAGCGATGGATTCAAAGGTCTGTACCAATTCTCGCAGATGCATTTCCATTGGGGGTCTGTCGATCAAGTCGGATCGGAACATACAGTGAACGGATTTAGGTCAGTAGTCAATCCATTCAATTAAGCGTTTTTTCTACAACGTGCTGAATGCCGTCTTAATATATCCTGTCCGTTTTCAGCTATGCGATGGAACTCCACATGGTTCATTTTTCTGACAAGTATGAAAATATCTTAGCCGCAGTTGCTGATCAGAATCCAAAAGCCATTGCTGTTATTGGAATATTTTTCACTGTACGTAAAATGCTCGCCAATTTATTACGCACACCCAGCAATTAATGGAGTTCCCTTAAGCGTTCGACTGCATGCTTTTAAATAGGCAACCAAGAAGGATAACCCTGCACTTAGCCCAATCGTTGATGCGATTGAAAAAGTTGCGGACTACTACCCGGATCCATACTTGATTAACAACGCTGTACCTGGGCTGAATTTGAGCACACTCTTCCCGGATATTCTGGACGTGTTCCGGTACGAGGGTTCGCTCACCACGCCCTCATGCGCTGAGAGCGTAATTTGGACAGTCTTCCGCCAACCCGTGCCAATTTCTCAAAGACAGGTAGACAGTCAAGAATTGGAACGTACACGCATATTTAAATTCTATGATTCTATATTTACCTCCTTTTTTTTACAGCTTTCTGTATTCAGAAGTGTAAGAGATCAGTTAGGACAACCACTGGTTAATAACTTCAGACCGACGCAAGCGGTGCTGCGCCGTCGGGTTCTAGAATCAGTTGTTACTTTGGGTGCGATTCAGTCGGACAATGAAGTTGACACGGACTCTCAGCCAAAGAATGTGCATGGACATGGGCACGATACTCATGAACATGATGACGATGATGACCTTGGCATTCATGACAAGGGAGACCAAGAAGGAAAGAAAAGTGGAGCTTCGTCATTTTTCACTTTCAGTGGCCATTCTAGTATCACCCAATCGTTTTTTGTAGGAGTAGGTCTTGCGACTGCTCTTATCAATTACATAAGGACGAGTATTAGCTTTATGATGTTCGAACCGATTTAGATTGACCGGACTTCATAATCGAAACTCGATACATGGACGCGTCGACGCGTCTTTTGATAGAGTAAAATCCATCTGACTTCCGAGTTATCATTTCAGATTATGTTTATTGATGATTATTCACGAATATTTTAGTCCCTGTTTTAGCTCTGCTTATAAGGCGTTAATCCTGCCTGGCAAAAATTGTTACAAGTCTACTGCATGAAATCTGTAGTTTTATTCTAGTCATGCCATCCTAAATAACATGGTACCTTTAACTGGACGAAATAAACCTGATATGAAACCGTACTTTCGGTTAGTCTAGACTTCATACTTCATTCACTGAGCTGAGCGAGCGTATTGTCAACAATCAGACGTGCCAAATGCCGTGGATAGTTCATCGAAACCAAAAGAACAACGGCGACAACGGGCTCATTCCATCGTTGGAGGTGGATCATGACTAAATGGAGATTCACAGCGTCCACAATTGGAACGGATAAATGCACTGTGAGAAAGTATTCACGTGATGCGGCCAGTTTCTTTAAGCAGTAGAGAGCAGACATGGAAGATTCAAATGCAATCTCCTCTCTACTACAATGATAGTGTAGTGAACTGTCAGAAACAGGAAAAAGTCAATCTTCGGTTATTCCTCCCTCTCTTTATATGTGTTCATTCATACATTCGTTCAATAATACGGACTAGCCAGTCAAGTGGAGAGATTATTTTGGATAGAATTTACTAAATTGATCAAACATCCTCACTCTTTTATGCCTGGCGCTGATTTCTACTTTATTATTTGTGCAGTTTTATTGTTGTGATTCATTGCAATCCTGCTAAGCTATTTACTAAAGTATTTCGAAGTTTGTATTCAGCATTTTGACAATGTTTTGCTTTTACGAAAGGCAGCTATTAATTTCTCAACGGTATTAACTTACTAAGTCAAGACTCAAGACTGCATTGAACTTTGAGCTGAACGGATACTACTGGAGAAGATATTCAAGGTTGGTCCTTATTGTTGCGTTTATGGTTTTTGTCGGCAAAGTTATGTACATTGGCCAATTTCTTGCAGGAGATGACAGAAAGAGGCGAACTCGGTGAACAATTCAACATTTGCTAGATATTGCACTTATTTAACACTGGCTGTAAAGCTGGCCACGATGGGGTAAGTTAACTGAATTCAAATTACCAAGTCTCAAATTCTAATAATTTTGTAAGCATTCTTGAATTCACTTGTTTTTAATACATATTTTCATTAGGGAGCAGCCTATATTTACATGCAAGGCACACGTTTTTCACATTGATCAAGTGACCAAGAAATCATGGGTCCCAGCATCTACTATCGCCGTTCCGGTTTCGTTTTTCTACGACTCGTCAAGGTCATTGTACAGAATTATTAGCGTGGAAGGGACCAAGGCTGTAATCAATTCCACTGTGACGCCAAATATGAGTTTTACGAAAACATCTCAAAAGTTCGGTCAATGGTCTGACGTCAGAGCGAATACAGTATACGGACTGGGATTTCCTTCTGAAGTAGAGCTAAACAAGGTTAGTTTCAAAAGCTCCCGTTTAATTACTAGCACTTCACCATCGCCGATCCCTGTAATAATAAATTATGGATTTCCACACAGTTTATAGACCAGTTTCATGAGGTAAAAGAAGCAACCCGTATAAAACAAGAACGCGGTGGGGTTAAACCAGATCAGATTACAAATGGAAGTGGACTAGGCAACTCAACGATTCCTCCACCCTCTACAATGTTAACTGGTACTTCACCGCTTGCTCCGAGAAACCAGCACGGACAAGAAGATCAAGAATCACTTTTAAATAATGATGCTAACGCAAACTCCCTACTCAAGGGTGTGGTTCATCAACGAAGTCAGAGTTTGTCAGGGGTATCTCCCAGTGGTGGAACAACCGACAGTCCCAAACATGGAGGTAAACTGGACAAAATTGGGCAATCACCGGAAACTCAGTTGAAGTACGAGAATGAGCGTCTGAGATTAGCACTTGCACAAAGGTACACTGACAAAGGAAAGGTCTATTCGATGAGCCAATAATATGCTCATATTATATGCATACAGTTCCGCAAATGCGAAGAAATGGGAGATAGAATTAGCAACACTGAAAACGAACAACACACGACTCACTGCTGCGCTCCAGGAAAGCACCTCAAATGTGGAGGAGTGGAAACGTCAGTTGCACGCGTACAAAGAAGATAACCAACGCATGAAACAGAAAGTATTGGAAGCTGAAGCTGCACGAGGCAATGCTGATGCTGCTGCAGATTTAAGGAAAGAGATTAATGCAATGCGTGAAAAGGTTGACGGTCAAGTTTTACAGTTGAAAGCAAAGGAAGACGAACTTCGGGCACTTAAAGAGAAAGTTGGGTCAGGCGACTTGAAGGTAACTAGTCAGTACTTATGAGTGGTATTCGCCTATGGTTCCTTGTTTACATTCATTACATTGTTCAATTTCAATTTTAGGACAGCGAATCATATCGATTAACACTTCAGCAAGTGCAACAACAACTTGACGTAACTCTCGAAACACAAGACTCACGCAGACGGGTTCTTGAAGCATTGAACTTACAACTCGCAGAAAAGATAGAAGAATTAGCTGCAATTCACCGTGAAGTAACAACCGCACTGCAGACATGAGAGTCCCAGAGCGGCGTACGAATAGATACGCTCTGTTACTTGTAATTATATTTCATGACTTTGAGGGAGAGGACGACAACAGTTGCAACTTCCGAATATGGCGAACTAATTAGAAAACTAACACTGACCCAGTGAATTCCAAGGATACGATATTAATGTGCGTCACAAAGAGATAGCACGCTCACGCTGACTGAAGAGAGCTAATAGGAAAAGAAATAGCGACGAGGAGTATTGGTTCATAGAAGTAAGTTTGTTTAGCTTGATCTCAAAGATAAACTAAGGGAATGGTTTCTTCAAGCAGATTTTAATTAGTAAAACAACTCACAATTTTCACCTACGGATCTTACAGGATTTGTCTCAAATTATAAGTGCAGTATTTAGGCCATTATCCAGTGAAACTGTATAACAATTAATTAAATTACTTGGACGTGGACTCCTAGCTCATGATTTAATTTCTCAGGACAATCAGAACTAGAACCATTACATTAGCCATAGTTATCTACAAGTAAACTCTGGAAGGATATTATTAATGTGCCAACGATAACTCAGAAACATTTTTTCTTCTCATATTTATACGTGGTTTCGAAGTTGTAGCTCTCCTTTATTATCCCATCCAGCTAATTATAAAATAGACTACGCCCCAACTCTGCCCTCGTACATTTCTGAGTCTGACAGTTTAGAATTTGTTGCTTCTTTAGTAGCGAAATTAATCACAGCTGTATATTACGAAGAGTTGAATGATTCCCAACCTAAGATCTGCCGCACTACTGAAAGCGCAAATGGAAGAAACATAATAGAATTTCGAGAAAAATGGATAGAATTCGAAGGATTTATTGATAACCAATTTTAAAAATTGTGACACAACTTTCACTTTACTTTTTAGTCAGTATACGCTAAAATGGACGGTGGCAGCTTCATCGACATAAAACATCAGCCAAGGTACTTCATCTGAAGTGTGACCTACCCTAGTTTATGTACGGCTTCCAACAGGAAATGTTGAGATTTATTAGTGTAACTTAGGTATTAATTAATTTTAGTCTAACTTTTAATCATTAGTGTAAGAACAATGTGCAATCATTAATGAGATTTACCTGTTTCAACGTTGGATCTTAATGCAATTAATTATGCGATACGTTTTCTCGAAGTGATGAATCTCGTTATAGTATAAATCATATTGTTAATTTCGATTTTTGAATTTTATTACTGTTTTACAGCTCCCTGGATTTGATTGGTACTTTTTTTTTACGTTTTTTTACTTTTTTATGTTCCGATGAGTTCATCTGTAACAATTTTTTAAATAAGTAAATCAGGCAGAATTTCGAATTCAGGTCAGTATTCCATCTTCAAGGAAATTTATTCTTTGAAGTGGAATGCCTTGTATTGCTTGTGAATACGACTTCATGTGCATTGTTGAATGAACTTGATCAAGATAGACACGGCCAACTCCTCTGCCGTCAAAATTCTGTCGGTGATGTGTGCTTGGCATGTCATAATGATGAATCATAACAATCATCCTAATCAAGCCTAAGCGAAACTCAGGATTCATTATCGCGACACATTTACGATTACTCGTATACATACGGAATATTCTGAATTTACAGTTAGGTCAGTTACATGTCCTAACATAATAATCAAATTTCAATTGACTCTTGAAAGTCTGAATGCTGAGAGACCCAATGACATTTAGTTCATCCGTTCACGCAGTTGAGTCGAAACGTCCGCCATGGTTCACGATTTCTTACTCCTGTCTTCGGCCGTGTCCATTTTAACTGCGCTGGCGGTCACCAAAGTTCATGGCGAAGTTCCTCAGAGTGGAGTGTTTTCCGTAACAAGGCAATGGGACTTTGCGATCGGAAATTCTTCAAAATGTAAGTGATTCGTAGTTTCATGCTTTGAGACGCTCCCGGCTGCCAAGCTGCCATTCATTCCAGTGCAAACTCTTCTAGTTTTTCCACTCTTCCCCATTGTTCGCATAGACAACAGTCCATGCATTCCTGAACTTGCTGAGACAATAGGCACATGCTTCACGAGGTAAAGTCACTGATCATTCGAGCATTGGTGACGCCAAACAGCTCACAGGCCGTGTCCGCTTTCGTTTCTACGTTTGTTTGCAGATCTCAGTGTAGAAGTGCTGGTGGCGTCGTTAGCGGCAGTTGCGCTTCCGGATTTGGTGTTTGCTGCGTCGGCAAGTTCTCACAACTTTGGTATTTCGAATCCCTCTTCTAATTGTGTGACATTTGTTAAACTAGTTACTGCAACCTGTGACTCCATAATCATGCAGAACAATACAGCCTTTCAAAATATAGGCTTCCCTGCAAGAACAGTGCCATCAGGTTTGGAAATCTGCACTGTTCGTGTGCAAAAAGTGCGAGTAATACAATATGTGTCACGCCACAATTTTTCATGTTAATGTAATTTTTTGGTTTTAATTAGCCGGCTACAAGCATTTGTCAACTTCATCTCGAATTCAATAAGATGGAACTGGCAATCGCAGACACCCATGGGCTTTGTACGACTGACCTTTTTACCATAAATGGAGTCACCGCGGCACCTTCCAACTTGTGCGGAAACCTAACAGGGCAACATAGTAAGCCTGTGGAGGCAAAGGCTACTAACTAAAAGTCAACCATACTTCAAATTCGTCATTTCTTTTCTTATTCGTCAGTGTACCTCGATTTCGGAAGCAATGATAGAGTTACCATTTCCGTGATCACGGACGGAGCTTCGAACCAGGATGAACGCATGTGGAACGTTAAAATGAAATACATTGAATGCAGTTCTCTTGCAAGAGGTACGTTAGCATGCTCTCAAGTTATCCTGTTCAAAAAATTTCAATCTTTAATGCCTCGGTGCTGGGCAGCTCCACAAGGATGTTTGCAGTATTACACATCACCTTCCGATGAGGTCCGAATTTTGGGTTACCCGATGATACCACACCTCGCCAATCTTGACTACACGATTTGCGTGAGGAATGAGGATGATTCGGGATCAATTACGGTTAGTGTCACCTAATGTCAAATGGATCAAACAATTCACAGGTTCCATCAGCTAATCGTGTAAATATTCATATTCATGTACCTTGATTTGTGTCTTGTATTGTAGTGGGCGCCATGTGCCATACAGAAATTACGGGAGACGCCTCTCAATTTTGCAATGACTGGCAACAGCAGCAACTCAACATTTGACCCAAGTGTATGCTCTGAAATTCATTGCTTTGCTTGAAAGTACGCCAATTTTCCATTAAATTCACAGGGAACCTGTAATGAGGACTACGTGCTGATCATGACGGATAACAGTTCAACACTGATGGTCAAATCCGACGACAGATATTGTGGCACCTCTCTTACGGATCCAACGGCACCTCAATTCATCCGCTGTAATAGACTTTTGTTTCATTTCTTATCGGATCTGAAGAGACTGTTGCTTGACTTATCTCACATCTGTCTACCTTCATGTCTTGTGATTTAGCTTTCGCTCATCCCTTCATTATGCGTGTCAAAACCGACGGAGTTGAATCTGACGTCGATGAGGGAAACATCGGCTTCTGTCTGGCCTATCGTCAGGAACCACCAACGACGAGAGGCAGATAGTTGGCATCCACGTGCCTTTGATGCATTTGTATTGATTTCTATGTACCTAATTTTGACAGCGATCGATTTCAACAATGTGACAATGACAGATCTTGCTTTTAAGGCATATTAAAAAGACAACATGACCTTGACACTTGACGGCATCCATTAAGTGAATCTTTGACAATAAAACCCATGATTTTAACCGTCGTCGCATCACCATGTTTGATTTTAGTATGCGAATAGGCGACTGTTTAGCAAGTCGTGAAAATGTTAATTGTCACGATTTTCAGATATGCATTGCCAAATTTTGTTCGTTCTGTTTCTTGCAACAATAGTGAATTCTGATTTCTTGAGCCAATCTTCTGAACTTGACATTGCAATCCAGCTCACAGAGGATGGCAAGAAAGAAACAGCAGGAAATCCTGAGTCTACAGCACTGGCTTGCGAAACATGGGTGTTTGCTTGGTTTAACCCTGTTTTGGCTGAATCAAGTCTCATATCTGCAGACATCTATTCCAACTCGTTAAGGTCATCAGCTTCAAACTCGCTTCTACAGAATCTAACTAATGATTTCGGAAAATCATTCTCGAGAGCAAGGTTTTACCAATTAAATCCTGTGGCATTGTTTACCTTTGATGGAGGTGAGAGTTCAAGAACAAATTTCTCATACGACGAAGAGTTCAGCGAAGAAGACATCCTCGAACCATTACGGTTTGGCTTCCGGCGACACACGCCGAACTGTGTGTCGCTTTTTGTCACAGTTCCCAGCACGGATATCGGAATGAAGCTCACAAAGTCAATTCTTGTAACAAAGACCGGACGTCCACACAAAGATTACTTCTTTTACATTGGGCATCAGGGCCCAGTAACTTCGCTCTTGACCACGGACAGATTCAAGGACATGAGATACAAATTTGGCATAATGAAAGATGGCAACAACTCTCGAAATACGTTTTGGAATACTTGTGAACGAGAAAATGAGCCTCTGGACTTGTTTAGTAGAAAATGCGATTCGTTAATCACGGGGCGCAATTTTCTCATTTCGGCATGCAACATTCCGACTCTGGTCAGCTATGAATACAATTCAGATGGGACATTGAAATGGGGCTCTGGTAAGATTCGGACACCTTTAGAATTTCAAGTCTACCAAAAGCTTACCGTATTTATTGCCGTTTCTGTGCAGGAACAATTTATTCCATGTTTGTTGAGGCTGCGAAGAGAAATAACTTCACATTTCATATCAGATATGCACATTTCAACGGTGCGAGCGGCTTCAAAAAGGATGGAAAATGGTATGGTGCGGTTGGGGAAGTTTTCTCGAGAGAAGCCGGTAATTAATGAGTTAATTTAGTCATTGTTAGTCCGTCAAAATCTCCTTGACCGTATTTATTTCGCGTAGACATCGCTTGTGCTGTTGCACCGACTGTCTACAGACATGTCATCAATGATCCATCCGTGACACAAATTTATATGGTACGCGTATTCTTCATCCTGCGACCACCATTCAAAACAAGCTGGCAATCAATTTACTGGCCCCTAACATCAAATACTTGGCTGCTTACAACTGTCACGACTGTTTTTCTAGTACTGCCAGTATTTTACTTCTCAGCGGTGTCCTACATAAAATCTCTGAACAAAGCACACTCCCATTCCAACCTGCTGGGCGAGGTGATTGATGCTCTGTACAGAATTTTAATGGAGCAGGCTGCCACATGGCGACACTGGACAGGAAATCGAATACGTATCTTGATTCTTATGTGGACATTCTTCTGTCTCATTCTGAGAAGTGAGTGCGCTGACGATGATTGATAAGTTTTAATAATCTAAACTTAAGAAAAATTCCATTGTTTTGTTTTTGGTTTCAAGCAAGTTATAGCTCAAAATTGATTGTTTTCCTGTCATTCCTTCAGCAGGAGCCGATACCGGTGAGTTAAGTATCGATTTATTAAGTGCTAATGGACTGAAACTCTTATCTTTTCGCTCTCATGAATTGTAAAATAATGGAATTCTACAGCATTGTCTTAATTTTTTTTACCAAAGGAGACTCATCGCGAGCTGAGCATGTCCACCTACAAAATGTACTTCCGAAACTACGGTGGTGTGGCGTACCATTACACGAGCATTTCAACGGATCCGATGCATAAACGAATTCTCCGGAAATCTTTGCTCGTGAATAGCTCTGACGACTGCATGTTGATAGCACTTAACGATCCGAATGCTGCCTGTCTCGGTATGTCACGCGTCGCAGCTCGCAGACACGGCTGCGATCAATAAAATTCACTTTAATAATTCAATGTCATGTCAGCCCAAAAGAGTAGTCCATTATGTCAATATTCGGTTCATATTTTAATAGTCCTTTTATGGACAAACTTTTGTTTTAGATTATCGCATGAGCGGCGAGTATGCAATATCAAAGAAATTGGTGCTAACCCCGCATGAAAACACGGCGCTCTTCATTGGTTCGAAGGATACTGATGTCAAAATTCATATTATATGGTCGTACCGAAAAGGGTCACCCTGGATTGAATCCTTCGATAAGTCACTGTTGAATATGTTGCAAGCTGGCTTGTACGAGATTTGGAAAGAGCGCATTTGGTACGCAGCAAAGAAGGAGGGAGCTGCTTGGGTTCGAAAGAATTGGGATGTTCGCAGAAAACTGCTAAATGTCAAGGCCGGATTAACTGTGGGACCAAAACCGCTTGACTTGGATAGTTTATTTGGTGTGTTTCTGATTATGATGGTTGGCAGCGGCGCAGGTTTCCTTGCCTTAATGTTCGAGTTCGCCAAAAGCTGCGTCAACAGATCTAACGGAACGGGAACGACTATGGACCAGAAAAAGAAGCCGACCCGTCAGGAAAACCGAGCTGTGAGCCAGATTCGTCACCGCAGTGATATTGAGACGCAAATAGAAAACGGAGAACACCAAGGCGGAGATCAAGCGCCTATCCCGCTTTGAACGACACGCTTCCTCATTAGTTTGCAGCATCTCATTCATCATTTGCTTAATCCCTTTAGAGCTCTTTTTCAGCTATTTTATGACGTTGAATTTTGAATTCGTCATGCTTTAGGCACTCTGTGCGCTGTGCTTTTCTAAGAGTTTGGCTTTTCAATTGACTGTAATTCCCAAAACAGAAATAAACGCTTGTCATTTGGCACTTGATAAGGTTTAATGAGCATAAAAAGGAAACTTGAGATTTGAGAGTCATCACCCTGAGGTCACAGTATTCAAGTTCACAGAAGTATTGGTTCCAAGCTGAGGAATTTGGCTCTCAAGCTCTTTTATTTTAATAAGAGTGCAATTTGAAAGAATTCAAAGGCAGCCCGAATAAGCGTAATGAATGGAAAATGTAAAACGAAACCCAATTTGAGGACTTTTACAGAATTACGGTCGTATTATTGGATAGAACTGCTAATTTTAGGACGACGCAATTCTGCCGCCTATAAAAGGCGGAAAAAGTACTTGGATTGCGTCAGTTGCAGGCCGAGGGGCAGATTGAACAATTTCTGTTAGAACTTGCCAGAATTTTGTAGATTGTAGAAAAATATATTTTCGTAATCCTGTAATATTTCAAAATGGCTACACTCGTGAGAGCTGTCCTCCTTATGATGTTTCTGAGCTTCCTGGCTGAGAAAATCTGTGCTGGAAGATTCGACACAAGTCTCTCCGAGGAGCTTGAAGCGTTGCTGGACCGAGAAGACGTATACTATGGTGAGCGTCACTGTGGGACTGATTTTATCTAGTCAATAAATGATCAACCGTGCTTTTATGCATGCAGAACCGCAAGAGCTCGTGGAGTACATTCCACCTGGAGTCCTACTGAAGAAGAGCGGATTTTGGTCACCACATCCCAGCGACTATAATCCGATGAGGCGTCCGGGGACATCAAACACGCAGCAAGTGCCCAAACGCGCATTTCATCCGCTTCCAAGGGCTGTTGTCCAGCAGCAAAAGAATGCGGACGACAGCGACAGTATGCGAGATAAGCGACAGCTTCCTGGAAGCTATTTACTCCTGAAACTTGGAAACAAGAATAAGCCTCAAAAAACTTCAGGTCGCAAATGAAGTACCTTGCTGACAAATGTAAAGCTTTAGAAAGGTAGTGAAATGAAACAAATAAAAATTTATTCTTGTCGTGCATAATTTCGGATTCTGTGATCTATCTCGATAGTCAATAGTAAGTCTTATTTTTTGTTGCTACTTCTGTAAAATTTAAACTGTAACATTGAAATAAAATGAAGATGATAGTACCAGAACTTACAAAAAGTATGTAAGCACCATTCATGAGTTTCATGCCCGAAGCATTGGTAAATCAATACACAGTAAATCATTCATCGAAGCATATTTATTTTTATAAAATGGAGATTTCTTTGTAAACAGTGGTACATTGTAATAACAACATAGACGCTGCCAAAAGACTAACGTTGAATACGTAAAAATCAAAAGTTGAATCAAAAGATAACAACACAAAATATGAAGATGCAGTCTAATGGAATTGTATTGGGTGAAGAGGTACATTGATTCATAAACTCCTATGATTCAGTACTCTATAAAATTCAAGGCTTTCTCGTTTCCGATTATAATTTACGATAATTATTAGAAGAAAAGCATTGTAGCAGGTTTTAGAGTAAATAAAGTCGATCACAAAATCGTAATGGTAATTTAGACTCGACGTTAATTCGAAAAGGATTAAATGAGCGGATTTGCATTTAAAGCATTACTTACTTTTCACTTTAATATTATTATACTTACGATCACACTTCATGATTTTATTGCAAATCTCAAAATATAAAGTAATTCTCTTAATTAATCTAAAAATACAGTGCTTATAAGTTTCTGCCACCGCGGTGAGTTTATGTTTGAGGCTAAGAAGTACAGACTTTTAGAATAATTTGATTTAATAAGTAGACAACAATTTAAAGTTTTTTTTATGTCTAACGGTTTGTGAACGAAATTTGGAGTTCTAAGATTCACGAGCGTGAGTACTCCTATTTAAGCTTAATTGGTTCGATTGTCGTGATCCGCAAGCTAGCGCAGGTCTTTAGACTTGAGACGAATGAATGATATTCAACAAATTGGCGAAACTGTCGCACCTTACAGTCGATAATCACTAAAGGAATTTAAGGAATGATGCATAATCGTACTACTGCTAAGCGTAAACAATTTTCTATGGTTGTGGAGAGGTTCTCGGTGGAAGAGGAGGAGGATGCAGGTTCTTGGAGGAAAGTGTGGATGTAGGCACACTTTTGGAATGAGGCAAATTGTGAGCAGCAGACGAAGAACATTGTTGTTGCTGCTGCTGCGTGGAAGATGATGAAGGATTATTCGCTGCTGAAATGGCAGCCGACTCTGGACGTAATAAATAATTTCTACTTTGCTGCTGCTGCTGTGCTTCGCTACTAGCCTGAAGCTGTTGTTGCTGTTGACGTGTAATCACACGAGTTATTAAATCCGGGAGTCCTTCAATTTGCTCATACAGTCTGGTCATCTTGTCTTCGATGGCTGTGAGACGATCCTCAACGTGGTCTTGCCTTCCAGACAAATCGGAAACGATTTCGTACACCGTGTTTTGAGTCTGAAATAAGAAATGATTCTTAGCACTGCCTTCTTCCTTCAGAGTTACGAACAAGACTATTGGATTAGTACTTTGGCCATATCCGTGATGGTATTTGCGTTGTCCATGAGTTTCCTTTGGTCCATTTTAACCTTTCTTAACCTGTCAAGAGATTTCACCATGTCATGCATATTCATGGTATTGTTTTCCGATAGAAGCGTCACCCGGTACGGTTCACGGTTACTTACGCGTAGATTGCCAGTAGGAACTTTCGCTGATGAGCACGAACCCGAGATGGATTGACTCGCTTCACTAATTTCGTGTGCTTATATATCAGCCATGTTTCACGGAGCACGTTTGCGGCGGAATTTTTAAGCTGAAAAATATTTTCATAGTTGCATGTTAGTTTTTGCGTAGGAATGATTTAACGAAAACAAGCTCATGTTGGTTAATGAAGCGGAATTTAATTACTTAGGCCTAGATCTATGCTATTGCAATTCATCGTGTTTAGCTGGGCCACGGGCTAAGATAAGTCGTGGAAAAATTAAGTCCCATTTCTCCGGACGTCTTTTCAGAACGAATCTGGCCTACTTTCACCTCCCGTCTTGCCTCTTTTCCAGCTGCTTGTGGTCGTGTGTCTTTGTGGTGGCCATGCAGTGGGATCAGAGTCTTTAACTGCTACAAGCAAGATTTTACTACATTACATGATGGAAATTTTAAAACCATTCCCTCGTCTTCAATAAAACTCCTCTTGGCTGCGGGCAAAGCACAAGACTTTACTTTACCACCCAAGCAACAATTACCGCTAATATTATTCTTAGCTATAAATGTTGGCCACACCACACCACAGCACACTGTTTAAGTGCTAGACTCACTCTGCTCTCTAACTGCCTCTGCATCATAAGAGTGTGAACTCTTTTCTCTGCAGGCTGCATAGTCAATTTCGGAAGGAGCACAGCAACCACTAATGCCATTGTGCCATTTCCCTGCGTGTGAAAGTATATCATTATGTCATAAACATATAAAATCCATTTAACACTTCTTAAAAATTTCCCCAAATGAAATGTTCTAATTTCATGTTCATTCATCTCCCTCAGACATTTATTAGTTTTCTGCTGAGTGAATTCCATTTATCCATTCACACAGTAATTATGAGCTCGCTCGTGGTAAAAGCGTTAGAAGCAAATGCACGCAGCGCGGTAGAAAAATGGGACACAAACGCACGCAAACTCAAAATATCGTGTTACAAGTTCGTATTGTCCACAAGTTATTAGTTGGTTGTTGTGCTCCAAACCGGACCAATGTGAAAAATTTTGAAGCGGGATCACTAATTGCTAATTAATGTTCCCTAATGGATGGCTGGAATGCCTCTAAACACGACCCTGTGGCCTCAAACTGCTCACTAAATTCTAGAACTAAGAATTAGTATGACTAGAAAGCTCAAATCAGGCAAGTTTACCCGTTTTGTTAGTTGTGTATCCATCATGAAGTTATGAACATGTTTTTCCGCACGAGACAACTCCATTTTCCTCGACACAACAGCAACCAACAGCGCAGTGCAACCAGCACCCTTTGATTTATGCATTCGGGTTGCGAAGTAAAAAATGAATTATCTGATTAGTAATTTGGCATATACCGGCAGTGTGTTAATGTGTGTTAATTGTAACATGCAATATTAAGCATTAAAATACATAAAATTAGGACGTAAAAACTGGCGTGTTGACAGAATCGAAAAGAAAAAACAGGCGTTTGCTTTTTTTGAATTTCAGCAGCTGCTTTGTTTAATGTACAAAAGAAGTTTCATCATGTCCGCATTTACGTCGCTTTTCTGCCGATGTACGATGTACACGCTCGTACGTACGTGCTGATGGAACACATGAAACAGGATATTATGACAGTACGTCGATATTAATGTCGTCACCGTCACCGAAATTGACCTTTGGATCGAAAGACTGTAACTCGACGCCCGGGATCCGCGATCCAAGATCAATATTTTCGTTGATACTTAATTATTTACGGCGGGATTGAGCTACGAGGCATAATTACGACAGGCTGTACTGCCAAGCAAAACGGCAGCGGAATGAGCAGCTGTCGCAACTCGGACCCGTATATCGTTATTGGGCGGTAGGCTTCTTCTCAGCACAATAGCACTGCATTGCAAATAGTTTAAGTTTTGGCTATTGAAAGTTTTGGCATGATTACAGTCGCACCGCAAGTGTTTGATGTCTGACTTCATTAAGCGCTTGAGGCCGCGCTTGAAAAATGTTTGCCTTGCCGAAAATTACTTATTCTGCACGTGCGCATGTAATCTCTAAGGTCCGGGTTGCGGATGCTGTGTCCCTGAGTTAACTGTTACATGAGTTCTCTTCAGCCGTTACAACGGTTGGAAGATTGAATATTTTCTTAGCCTGCGTTAAATAAGCTCAGACTGTTTCTTTCATTTTTGACCAGTGAATACAGCATGTCATAACGCCAGCAGGCATTTTTCATTAATTGCAGTGTTATTTCGTGTTAGAAAACTTGAACAAACCAAGACCAAGTCAGAAGCAGTTTAGCATTAAAAGCCAGGGCGTCATTCATGAAATGTTAGTGCAAGATCATGGCACCTTCCCACTCTATTTTCTCGAGTTCCGTGACGTTATTCACGTTATCCCGCAGTAAAATGGAAGCCTACTCTAAAGACTAAAAGTAATTATGGTCATATTGAAGGCCATTACCATTATGCCCGTCGTGACGGCAATACCTCGTCCGCAGTAAGTGTTTGGAACAATATCACCATATCCAACACTTAGGAAGGTTATTGCAATAAGCCAGATGGAGTTTAAGATGTTCTCATGATCAGGATCATGATATCTAATTCATACATAAATTATCACGCATTATGCATGGCAGCAAGACCCTTACTCCGTCGCGTTCGCCGCGCATTATCATAACACTCCGTATAACGACTTTAAGGCATCAAAGCACGAATTAGCCTCTCATAAATTATTTATTACAACCGCGAAATGGGAGCGCAGAATGGGAAGCGACAGACTTTATCATTTAGGTCAGCGTGGTTCCAATGAACCATCGTCACGCATTTAGCATTTTATGGGGCCGCCTGCCTACAACTTTCAATCATCGAATGAGAATGTGAAAATGCCTGCAAACTGTCCGGGTTTGAATGGCGGAAGGTTGTAAATAATTCAGGGCAAACTAAATGAAGATTTGGACCTGGGCCTTGTGATGGGGATTAAACTACGTTATTCATCGTTGCGTATACAAGTGAATAAAGGTGCTTAAAAAGTTCAGAGTTTTTGACCTGAATGACACCAATTCTGCAGTGCTGAGAGTATTTGCGAATATGTCTCATTGTTTATTCTAAATTACTCCAATCGCTTGATCTTATTATTTAATGAAAATTGCACGGTCTTAATTTCAGCGGTAGCCTCGTCGGTTCTGTTCCGGGCGACTACAGCAAAAGTAAGTGTTTAATTCTAAGAATAGCTCGGAATAAACGATTCTTGGAAAATCAATCGGCAATCGTCTGTTGAAATGACCAGTGTCCACATTTCCAGGCTCTATCATTTCTCGAAGAAATTACTTAAGAAGAGGGCAAAGTGGGTTTGAGTTCAGTTCTGAAGACACTTTATTTTTATCGTCCGATGATCGATTTCTTGGCCTGCCACGGTGAATACGGAATGAACTGGGGCAATTTACGAAACAACTTTGTAATTAACTCATTTGCCAATTATATTCCCACAGCAGAAAGAAGAAGCAAATAATACATAGAAATGTACAAGTAAGCCTTTTGGCTTCAGATTAAAACATTCAGTTGGTTAGTAATTTTAGCACATGTGTGAATGTGTTAGTACGCGAGACAGAAAAGTCAAGTCAATTTGCTCTCAATCCCGAAAGAATCCTCGTGAGTCAGAAAGCAACAGAGCCCAAGAAAATGTGCACTCCGAAAATACAGTATGTACATGTTTGATAGAAGAGTAGAAAATATAAGCGCAGTTGCATTGCACCGGCAGCAGCAGCAGCAGAAATTCAAATAAAACAGAAACCAGAACTATAAATCCATTTGTAAAGTAAATAGTACATTTTTCTCCATTAGAGTGGCAGAAGAAGGAACAGAAAATGTAATTTTTCGGAGAAACATAATGCGTGAATGTCGTAAGTGTGATTTCTTTACATCTGTTATTATTGTAACACAACTTACCATCATACCACACGCTACGCAAATCCCACGTCCGCAGTAAGTATTCGGCACAATATCACCATAACCCACACACAGGAATGTAATAGCAATCAACCACATCGAGTTGAGAAGATTTGCGTGGTCAGTGTCATGATGCCTGCGCCATATTTCATATTATTGGTTTTTGCAAGAATGTCATGTTTTAATGGGGTGGGACGGAACACTGCTTAGTGCGCGGCGTAAATGACTGTAGAATAAATAACGCGATGACATACTAGACCGCGAGAAGTGAAGCTAATCTAACTCTAGGCGTGACTCATTTCGGCATTTCGCGTGCGTTGAATATTACTACAACCACCATTTCCATTATGTAACTTTAATGACCCGAAATGGGCGGATCCAGCTATGGAATATTTTATGAGAGGTTGTGTCCTTGCAGAAACACGATGGCGATGGCATGCGAGTGTCAAGGGAAGTGGCACAGCGGAAGACAAACGCCCAGCGCATTGGGACCCCGATGGAATCCTCCAGCCATCTTGCGACATTATGTCCCGAATTTGCATAATTTGAGCGCCCGGCTGTCATCAATCTTCTTGATTTAGGGGACCTATTCTTAACAGATTTGAATATTTAGTTGTACTTTTTAAGGGTCCTGCCGAAAAATGTCTGGTTGACTTTTAGAAACTAGAAATCCATCTTTGATTATAGACCGCATAAAGTGCGGGCTAATTCATGTTATTAAGGCGAATTTTCCGGCGCAAGTTCCTAAGCGCGGTCTTGACTGAAGTAATTACTATTTTAAATATTCAGAACGGCTTTAATTTGGATAAAAATCAATAATTGGCCGTTTGGTAACGGTTTAATAATGTATGAGCTCAAATAATGAAGGCTGACACGATGCTGGCGTGTTTCTGAAGCAGTTTCAATGGGGTCGGGAGGCACGCAAGGATCCACGCATCAACACAATACGCAGTGTCCGCAATAATTGATAAGGATATATCGCACCGTGGCGTGGCTTTGTTCGCCATAAACTATGGACTATGATTTATTGATTTTCGGCGCTGGATGAAAGGACGAAGGATTGTCTCATGGGTCGCGACAGACGTTAATGCTGTCAAAAATATTGCTAAATGAAGATTTCTCCATTGCACCAATTCGCTATAGATGGGCGGCTTTTCTATGCTTGCTTTCATTCGCTCGCATTAAATTAAATCGTCGAATGCATTGTATGGATTAGATGGTAGTCATTTCAGTATCGCACCACACAAGAGTATAGGTGTATAGTACATTGATCAGGTTAAAGTTGATTGCATAATAAATTACACGATAGCTTACTCATAGATTAGCGAAGCAGAAGCGGTGTCATCATTGTTAAAAGTGACAGCCTTGCCTAGCTTAACACAAGACTGCATTAGCCACAGTAACACGGAAGCTGGTTAAAAGGCGCATTCAGTGCAACATGCAAAGGGAAAGCATACATGAAGATTAGAGTAAAGAGGATCGAAGGTTAGTAACATTCAGGTTAGTGTTTTACAAAGGACATCGCAGAAGAAGCAGAATGAGAAGACAACGTTGTGAAATTCGGATGAATTTAATTTGTGCCTACTGTAATTCGGGTTTGGTGTGGACATCAAATAGCTCAACACGTAAATGGTCAAGATCTTACATTTTTACGAGAGAGATATGAGAACATTTTTCACGTTGCGACTTTGTCTTTAATTGTGTGAAAAGTCAAAATCTCGTCTAATCTGGGATTGAATCTCTTACCAAATTATGGACAGAAGGCATGAAGACTCAATTCTGGGGTCAATGCTATTAGCTAAAATGCACTAAGAAAAATTAGTGTGTGAGTTAGTAAGAAAAAATCATCCAAGTAGTGCTAGAAAGTTTTCATAGCCAAACCACTAATTTGTTAACTTGGTCTTACTGTGCAAGAACATTCAAAATAAACGGACACAAGAATGAAAGAGTAGTCTAAAGTGTTTGTGGCAAATTACATGTGTAAATCTAGTTTACTATAAGGGCTAAATGCTAGACTGCAAAATTTGTATAAACAAATCATCTGATTGCGTCCTTAGCGTGTATGGTTCGGTTCTTGGCAGCCATGCCAGACAAAAATATAACTTCAACTAATCGGTATTTACTTTTCCGTTTCAAAAATAATCCCACGCCTTCACTCTCCGAGACGGAGTTGCGTAATCCTTGTACCGAGTTTGTCCAGCTATTATCTCTCCGTTGGACTCTTAGGTAAAGCTTTCGGCGTTCGCCTACTACCAAAGCGAGTCTCTAATCCTACCTCTATGTCTCGATTCATTTCAAAAACTCTGAATTTTTTAATACAGGAGTTTCATGTTCTCAATTCTCTCAACTGTACTGCGGGGTTACGAAAACAGGGAACACTGCATTGAAAGACAAGAAGCGAGCTCGCCGTGAACAATTCCCAGCCGGCAGTAATGAGCGGTGGGAATTGACTTGGCGAACGAATTTATCGTTTATGTATTATGCATGGTACGACGAGAGAAAATAAAAGAAGCCGATCTACAAATACGAGGACGAACCTCGGAAAGATATAAATGATTGCGGGGTTGGGGTAATTATACGTATTATACGAATTGTACACAAGGCCACATTGACAAAAGTACGTAACTGGGTCAGACGACTTTTCATAATCGAACAAGGGAAAGATCAGGGGGAAGCAGACGAAAGGTACTGGCTACTGAAGTTATATTGGCATATTTATGGCATAAGGTCATCGATCCGACCCTCAGCATGTTCTCTGACAAGCTTGGTCACTTCACTTGTTCTGGAATTTTCGTTCCTGGATCCTGGATGCCTTTATGAAGTGCGCGAATGGAAACGTTTTAATGTTGTAAGAAGCCAAGAGGATTAAGTAAAGCCCAGAACGAGAAATTTTCTATACATATATGAATTATTGATTTTCTGACCTTTCACATTGCCGCAATGTCCATGATGCAATGATCCACAGTGAGACCATGAAGACCAACAGAACTGTTCCGGGGCATATCGTCATTAATGTCTTCAACACAAATCTAAATACAGAATGCACGTGAAAATTGGTAAACAATGATTTGAAAAATTGGGGCCAGTATATAAAGTTCCAGGAGCCACAAACCGATGGCAAAGATAACACGTTGTGAAAGGAATCAAATGTAAACAGAGTGCATAAGTTGAACCACGACAAACAAAGTTTAGACCACGACTTTCATTGTCCTGTTGGAAGGAACTTCATTTGAAAGTGGAAGCTCATTAAATTTAAATGACGAAGGGACTCTTGCATGTTTTGTTCCCAGACTCGATGGACAAGTGAACACTTACCTGGTATTAAAATTAATGCGATTTAAAGCACCAATGCTTCTTGACGAAGCGTCGGTAAAAAGTTTAGAATGAAGAAGCATCACACGGCATATTAAATAGAGTCTTAAGAACATTGGTAGACTTAGTGCAACATCTATTGGCACTTCCTGTAGAGAAACGAACAAAATTAGTGCACAATTCTTTGCGTTTGCGCCGACGGTCATGAGTCTGACGTACTTTTGTGATGGTCGGAGCACCAGCATGATTGGCCACTTTTGTGGTCCAAATGAAATTGTATTTTCCAGGCACTGGATGCACAGCACAAATTGCGAGCTCAAGACATATTTGAGTCATACGCTGCCAAGTCATGGCGATTCTCCAGTCATCAGCACAATTATCTATCATGAATAGCTGCACAAACGAGGCAAAGAGCTTTGAATAGAATCAAGTACGTAGCAAATTACCGGCTGCATTCAGACTAATTGCACTTACTTGAACCTCTAATGCATGATATGCAACAATCAATCCTAAGAGAATTAGGGTAGAGACTGATATCAGTGTTTTGAGTGCGGTTGAATAGAATGACGACTGAAACCAACGAAGGAAAGGCACAAAACAGAGACAAATTAGTGCCTTTGAATTGGGAAATCTCCCCGGCTCGGGCCATAAAAAGAGGCTTATTGCATTATGCTCGTATTTACTTTATCATAAACATGTGCCGACGAAAGTTCGTTCTCGAGCACCATAAGTCCAATACCAATCATTCCCATAACCAGAGCGTAGTCTGAGATTCTTTTTCGCTTCTCGAATAAGGCTTTTCTTCGTCCTAATCGATAACCAACGTTGGGTTTGTGTTTTCCTACAGAGTACACAACAAGGAGACACGATGATATAATAATAAAAGATTATTGTTATTTACCCAATTTACGGTATTTTACTAAATAACCAAGCACACTTGAAAATTGAGTTTGAATTGCACTGCGTCACCAGCACAGCACTTTGCGTAAATTGGATGCGAGCTCTTGAATTATTACAGAGTTCAGAGATTGCATTGTTGGCATTGTATTAATGGCGAATGGCGACGGCTCGCAGTTCAGTTTTGCATCGATTTCCCATCCCATTGCCATTTCATCCGAGAAGTGACAAGTCCAATTCATTTTACTATCCGTCAAACTCACTCCATTTGCTGTGCTGAACTTTTGAAGTACTTTAGGAATTGCCTTTCTTGCAGTTCGTACGTGCTGTTCTATTTATCATAAACTTTGTGCAGTAGTAAAAGTTTACTTTCTAGGCTTTGCCAGGCCATATTTTACTGTCTGCAAACGTGGCTGATAAGAACGAAGCGAGGCAGAGTCAAAGTGAGAGACTGATTCATGTCGTAATCGCAATATCGCAATATATGAAACCAGGTCATGTACGCATTAAACAAGATTTTAAAAGTCCTGGAGGAATGAAATGTCTCTTTTATGACTTGCATGTACGCTGCACGCTTAATAATATTACGCGCATGCATTACGGGATGTGGGGCACGGTTTGATAGTCAAGTCATGCTGTCAAAGGACGTCAAGTCAAGTCAAAGCGAGGCGATCCACGCAGTGATAAAGTCGGCTAATGTATAAATTCGAAAAGTGTTTTCCTACTGCTACTCTTTTGACGAGATGAGCAAGACTTTTAATGCGTCAAAGGAAAAGTTCGCTCCGTCTGAGCTCGTGAATTGTGAATTGCTCGTTTCAATCAAAATTACGGACATTGCAAGCAAGCAGCCTTGGCCTATCGGATTCTTTTCACACGGTGACGTGAAACACATTCATTTCATCTACATCTCGTCTACTTCAATTCGACAGAGGTACAAAAAGATTACTCGCCTTCTTCATTACCTGATGCGACCAAGGACGACTGCTTCCGTTTGTCCTCCGTGTACCTGGGGTATTCCGCGTTTACCCCGACGAGCACGCCTTCTTCCTCGCGGTTGCGGTCGCCAGTCGCCTTCATTGTTCCGGGTATTGAGAGTGTTGACACTGGTTTACGTAACTGTATTTTGCAGCGGGGAGCAGCAGATTCGGTTGGTCGGTGAAAGTACACGGAGACGGGGAACGAAAATAGAAATACAAATTGTTCACAATTGCCATCATTATTGTGAGATTTGTGACCTCAATTATATCTAGCTTTATTACTACACTAAAGAAGAATTATAATTATTGAAGAAAAAAAGAGAGTTCAAAGGTAGAAGCGTTAAGGTGCTGGAAATGGAAACAGCGAGCAAGATTGCGAAGCTCGTTAGATTCTTGTTAGGAATTCTGACTAGACTAGAATGCAGACAATATTACGTCAACATCAATGCAAGGCAAGCCAAGGGCAGGGCACTCAAGAGCATGCAGTAAAGGTACGCGGAGTAAGTATGATTAATTGCTCACTGTATTCGTGAAGCAAGAACACGAAGGAGGCCAGGCGAGAGAGAAGAGCAGAGAAGAGGTGGGCAATAAATAGATGTCTTTCACGATAAGTATTACTAATACTTATAATGATGCAATAATCAGATGTAAGAACACGATAACACGCGTATCATGACATCGCTTTGGTAATCAATGAAATTTCTCAAGACCAAGAGATGAAAGACACACCAGCACGGGACACGATCACACAAAATTGCATTCTCAGTAAACGACAAGTAGAAAGTAAGGTACCAGTGCCATGAGTGCGCGGGCAGGTAATTGGCCAGCAACTTTTACTCTGTTATAACTCTGCTGCACTTTCACAAAGTAGAAATACGGGCATATTTGAATTTCCAGAGAGTTGAACAACTAACCACTAACTAGCTTGCCACTCCAAACCGTGGCCTGGGCGAATTAATTGCAAACCGTTCATTACTTCATTATGACTCAATTTAGCTTGAAACTACTTTCCATGATCTCACTTGCAAACTTTCACTGACATCAATCACCATTGTTAAATTTTTGTCATGAAGACTTCCTTTCTTACAATGATGATGAGTAATGCTGTGCAATAATTTTGAATAAGTAAAAGCAGAATAGATCTTCTACATTGCCCTGAGCCTTCCTGCTGCACTGCAAGCAGCTCTATTTCACTATTTAGGCTGCGGCCCTAGATAAATATACTTCACGGAACGGTCTGCGCTGTGCTGTGTGTCCGTGTCCTATCTTTGCTCTGTCTGAGGTAGACAGCAAGTATTAAAATGTACAATAGAGAAAACCCGAGGAATCAAGCCTCAATCTTTTAGATGTATAGGTTTTGGAACCAAGTTTCGGCACTGTACGTACGTACTTTATGCACGCAAGCAGAGCACGGCAGTTTTCGGGCTCTCCCATCTGAGTCTTTTCTCGTTCCAGCGTAGTCTTTGCGTGGCGTATATTTTTTCTGCTGAGGTATGCTAGTTGCTATTTTTCACGAGCAAACACAAGGCTATCGTTGCGAAAGCAAGGCAAAAGCAAAAATCGACGGACGGACGCAAGCGCTTCCTTTGCTTTATTTCAGCTGTCTCATGGCACGGCACATCTTCTTTTCTCATATTATTTTACTACCGTAACATACAGTGCATACTTACGAGTTGTCTGGCACGGCCAGAGCCAGCCTTAGGTCTGACAAGGAGATGACGCGAGGTGCGTATCGAGTTTCGGCTCGCCACCTATACATCATGTAGGGCATGGTGAAAAATGGTTGTGGTGAAATTTTTCGAACTGAGAAATGGATATTCGATCTTTAACGCGAGATTGAAGTTTTCGTTACCATACATTTATGCCTATCATAAAATAATGCGAAAAGTAAACAAACCAAAACATTAATGCACAAACAAATTAACGTGGAAAAGAAATACTTCTGCGAGGAAGCATTTCTTACCACTCAGTTTTGACCTCTGAATATAAAATTATTAATCGGAATTAGTATTTAATGATGAGACAGTGAGGTATAAAGTGCACGTTTGTTTGTACATTAATGGTTTATTCTGTTTCTTTTTCGCATTGTTTTAAGAGAAGCAGTAAATGCATTGTAACGAAAACTTCAGTCTCGCGTTAAAGATCGAATATCCATTTCTCAGTTCTAAAAGTTCCACCACAACCATTTTTAACCATGCCCTACGTGATGTATAGGTGGCGAGCCGAAACTTGATACGCACCTCGCGTCATCTCCTTGTGAGACACTGCATACTCTGATGCTAGTCCGTGCTTCGCACATTTTGTCGTGTACTAGCGCAGCGGAGAAAGAGCAGTGATATAATTTTTTATGAAACAATATAATTTTTCTCTCGCATAGGTTTTATTTACTGAAAAAAGTGTTTTGTGAGCTTGCCAAAAAATAAAATGCCTACAGACCTACATCGCATGTGTGTACCCGGGTGTTTTCTCATTACACGAGTATTAGTTGGGTTTCCTTCAGCTTGACTCGTTCGCCTGCTCATTGCCTTGTACTTGTAGTATTAGTTTTAAGTGTACAGTTGAATTCTCGCTGGGGATACTTTATTAATATTTTTTGTGTTGCCTTTGTTTTTCTATGTCATTCGCGAAATCCGAAAGGCGAAATGCAATCATGTCGGACACACTTTACACATGAGTCGTCTAGGAAAGGACAGAATGGGCCCGTTGCTGGTGTTTTGTCAGGGCCATTGCATAATAAATAACAGCAAGCGAAGCAAAAGCAATCGTTTCGCGGCTCTCTAACGATTTATAGATTGGAGCTCGGAGCACCAACTCTGGGAAACGAGACGAGACACGGGCACTGTAAGGTTAAGAGCCATAGGTCCGTATTTCGGCTAGCACTCGATTCTGAATCGACACTAATAATTCTTCTGTCCCTAGTAAATAGGAATCCGAATTTTTATGGCTTGTTAGATTTTGGATATGCAGCCTCTGCGTTTCTGCCCCCGTGCCTGATTTTGTTTTCTGTCTCAAAATTTATTGCTCAGTTAATGCTCGTTGTCTGGCCAGAATGGCAAACGGATATTTATGTCTGGTTTACTGGCGGCGTAATGCGATCCAAACACAAAATCTTGCCAATCTGCCTCTTTGTCTGGTGGTCAGTGAATGGACACTGATTCGCGAGAGAGCCTAGAATCCACACCATTTCAATTACTGGACACAATTCCAATGCATCACGCTTCAATTTGTTGGAAAATAAGTTCCTCCTTTTGCAATTCTTCAAACACAAGCCCTTTGTCATTTTGATAAGTCACAGGCAAGCCGTGAGCCGTCTGACAGTCTGACGTATACACCTAACAAGTTAGGAATTTGCTCAACTCAAGACTGAACATCCTTTACAACAATAGACTAGATGCAGAATGAAATAAGTGTCCAAATTCCTTTCTGCTACAGCTCCACTCGAAAGAAAAGGAATTTAGCCATCATTGTAGCCATTACCAGCATAAATTCCGTACAGTGGAAAGAATCTTTCTAGACTCCAAAGGCAACAGAGTCCAGTCATAAAGTATGGGTGTTCTTGACAGGCTAAATTGAAAAATTGATTACCGTCGGTGGAAATAATCCCCTTTAGAGACACTGGCTCATAGATCGTAATTGTAGAGGAACTCATTTATTTTTAGTTGAAGTGCGCACCATGCGGCCACAGAAATTTCACTGCTCAAAAGCAAGTCAAACACTTGACGGCTTCTCTTTCGAAGTTGGAATGACTGCTGCTGGGTTGTAAAAGAGTATCAGGCAGGCAACAAAGAAAGCAACGAGACATAACGAATATAAGCAAGTGTGCCGTGTGTGTGCCTTGCTGTGCTGGCGGAATGACATGCGTCGGGGTGCTTGATTATTTTTTATTTTATCGATACAGCGAGAAGTGCAATTTCAAGAGCCGGCTGTCAAGAAGTTGCCTTTGTGCTTTGATCTTTAAAGTGGAAACGACGGTATCATAGACAACAACGAAGGATTTTGCAAGTAGGAAGCGAACAACGATAAGTTGACAGTGTAGAAAAATGGCGGAGGGAGTCTTTTCAAAGATAGAGTGCTAAAAGTTTAAAGGGCACTTGGAGATTGGCATGTGCTATGAAGCGGTGGCACATGCTCTAGTAGACGGACTATTTGAGAATCTGCTTGCAGGGGAATTACAAAGGAACCGGATGCGAATGATGAAAGACTAAAAGACTTCTATGTTCTATTGTGATTACGATTAACATTATGTGAGAAAGTTAAAGTAGAATATTAGACTTGAGGAACAATAAAGAAAAAGTCGAACCGTTTTTGCCACATGAGAAGTAAAATTGGTAGCACGGGAAAAGTCATTTTCTCCAGTGGCTTCAGTTGTATAGGCGCGACGAAAGCGGGCACGTCGATTTTGGGCCAGAGTTAAAGGGTTAAGAAGCAACGTATGCTACAGGATAAAAAACAAATGTTCAAAAGACGGGAAATAAACCGAAAGACAAACAACAATAAAATGAGACCGAGAGATCAAAACAAGAACAAGACTCGAGACAGAAACTGGGACAAAAATGAACAACACAACAAAAAGTTGATGAGTTTCGCTACGAAAAACTGAATTTCCTTTAAATTGCATATTTTTTACTTTTATGGTAAAAGTCTCGTTCTCAGATCATTATTAGTATTGCGTTTGGTTTCTGTCTTTGATCTTTGCTGATATGAGCAATTCTGTGTACTTCAGAAAACAAGTGCGTATTGTTGGAACAATCTTTCCAAATTTAATTAACGCTAATGTCATTTGAGATATAAGAAAAGCAGAAGTGGGCATGGGGAAAGATTATATTGCTCACTTCCTGAGTCTTACGAGAGAAAGCTACGAATTTGGGAAAGCGTGAGAGCCTGCCACATTTTGTTGTGCGGTTTCTTTCTGTACTTTCACCAGTACGAGAAGTTTGGCTCTGAGCTGTTTAGATGGCGGGGAGTGTGAGTCCGGCTCTCAGCGAGTGGGATTTGTCTACTGATACTAGTTGAAGTATGTGAATAGTTATTCTTTGTTAAATTTCGAGCTCTGTATGCAATTTACGCTTCCAAATCAAGAATCTAATCTAAGAAACGAAAATACTTAAAGATTGACGAGTACGGCTTATTAAATTCACACGCAATGAACAGAAGGACTACACAACTATAACATAGACTACCACCGTCACAAACAAATGAATAAATGGTTGGACGAAAATACACGTTTAGTCCCAATAGAATGCTCTTTATTACCTGTTTAAACTGCCGTATTGCACCGTTTATGCGCAGTGAATCTGCTGCAATGCCCGCTATTCCGTCATTTTGATCTTTCAGCTGCCGCAATGAACTGTAAAGGTCGCAATAACAACAATAATAATAACAAAGACGCGTCGACGTGTGTTACAATAGTTATGATATGGCTGCAACATTATATGAATTGTTACCTGTGCGTTTGACAATACAGGCAATGGCTTTCTGGTTGAGAGTGCTGGCGACGAATTGCGGTCGAGCTTGTGCACGGTCCTCCCGGTCCACCAATTGATTGGAACGTTGTGGGTACAAGCGCATTGTTCGGAGTGCTTTCACTTATGTGGATTGATCTGACACTATCGCGAGACGCGTGCCTCGACAACGGTAGACACTGTGGATGATGATGGCTGATTGGATTGCATCGGGAACAGTGCACATGATGACGGTGATGTCCATGCGGAACCAAGTATCTAAAAATGTGTACCGCAACGGACAATTATTTTGAAGGTTTGATATGAAATTTTCAGTTCTCAGATTACATTTATTTGCTTAATTATTATTATCATGAAACGCTTTAATTACAGAGTGCAAAATTAATGGCTCAAACCTGTGACGGCACATCAGTCCATCGTGTGAAGGTACGCTCGAGCTGGCTTTCTCCGAATGTATCGAGTACTTGTCCGTACTTCCACCGGCCGCAATACCCACAGCGACTGTTCTCGTCCTGGAGTGAAGCTCAAGTTCTGGAACACTTCTTGTTGACTCTGCGTTTATCAGCGGATCGATTCTGCTGTTTGAACTGATAATTTGGCTTGTCGTCGCGGTTAAGTTCTGCCCACCAGCAACTGGCAAGATTAATGACGTGGTTTGATCCGTGTCTTCGTCAGTTGATATCATGATTGGTGCTTCGTCGACCGAAAGTGAAGCGCCTGGCGTTGATAAGGCTGTCTGTTGCGAGCACAAAGCTAATGGGATTCTGTTCCGATTAGACTGCTGTTGAGCAGCTTCAGCCGCAGCCGCAGCGTTGGATATGGCCACGACAGACGTACTAGGCTTGTTAGTGGCACTGGCACTGGTAAATGGTTCAGACTCTGTGAAAAGATATGTTGTTGAACTGTATCCTGGTGTGGGCTTGACTGCTGCCACTCCTGCACTTGAAGTGACCCCTCTGCTCGCAGGGAGTGGAATAATTGTTGGCTTAGTTTCGTCTCCAGCAGGCTGCAGCAGATTCTCAGTGGAGCCCGAAAGTACCGGGTTGGAAGCAGCCGCACTCATCTAAGACACAACAATAGTACAAAAGGGAGCGTAAAATGGAAGGTTTAACCTATCGGACGGAGTAGAAAGTTTAAATTTATTCGAGTTAGATTAGGAGTGACTCGGCAAGAGCGACAGTTGCTACAGGCTGAGCAATTCAACCCCGTTTCCATTTCTTTCCTATTTAGATACGCCTCGTAATTAGGCTCAAATACTCGTCCCACGCTCATCTGAATCCGATTCTGAGAATTGCAATGCGCCACAAAATTCAGATTGAAGCTTCGCGATAATTGTTTCAAAATTCTCAAGAATTTTACTTGAAACTCATTTATGAAGCAGCCAAACTGTTGGCTCTAAAACTCAGAGGAGAAGGATCTTTCTTTAATTGAGTTCGGTATCTACTAATTATGACGAGTTTGAAGTTTTCTCCTGAAAATTATTTTAAGAATTCAGAGTTCTGCGAAGTGATCATGACCTGAATTCGACACAAAATACCACACTTTAGCTAGCCTCCGAGTCTGGGCTTGATATAATTGATGGTTCGTCCTTGGAAAATAAGTTAACATAAATTGCAGGCACCAAGCTGTTATCTTTGTTGTAGTACGTAAATATTTAAATCTCATTTTATGCATGTATCAGAATGACGAAAGGGTGGCGCTCTTTCGCTTTCTGATACACACTTTCTCCACGCAAATTATGCCGGATTGGATTGGGACTGACATTTGAAGCAATGTTGGTTTGAAAGCGGCACATTCTCCCAGTGCACAAAACTAGCAGATTCAGGATTGACATGAAACGAAAGCGACAGACGTTTAACCGCAGTAGCACACAGGAATGCTCATAATATTCGGGCTGTTCTAATAAGTTCTCACCGTGATGGAATATTAAAGTCAACCTGACTTTGAACAGCGTGTGCCTGCTTTTATGTTTCACCCTGACTTCAGACTTCATCTTCAATTATTAATTCCATCTTTAATATTTTTCAGCTTTCCAAGAAGAAGACGGGACAAAGCAAGTTACTCTTTCATTTCTTTATCGATCCAGATTGCAAAAACAGGAAGGAAGTTTTTCCGAGTTTGAGTCGAAGTTCAAAGTAAACCAAACCTTCTTTCACTTCTTCAGAATCGCACGTACACCAACGGAAATCTAGAGAAGAAAAGTTGGAATTGTTTTAAAATCGTGTCATGAGATACTCGAGAGTCGACTCTTCGGAAGCGAGATAAAGAAAGTTTGTCCCCACTTCAACTCTTCTACTTTGGAATTGTTAATGAAATAGCCAAATGTCGAGTTTACTTTTACTCTGTCAAGCGAGAGGAATTTGAGGAGAAGTTTTCTGTCTTCCACTTACAAAATCGGTCAAAGTCTCATTCATTTCCAACTTATTGGAAGAAAGAAAGCAACTGAATTCTCTAATGACCAAGACGGATGCAGACAATCGATTCCACATTTTAATCGTGCTAGCCACGGTGGTATACAGTACCTAGCCGTGGCCAGGCTAAGAAAGCAGCCAGAAAAGTTGACAGATATTAAAGTTTCGTGCGGGTAGCGAATTTAATCCTTCGCTAAGCTCCTCGTTCGCGTGCTCATCGTAAAGTTTGCCCCAAAGCCAAACCAAACAATAAATATTAATACCCGCTTAAGAACACCAGTTAGACCAGTAGCGTTCATGATCGCAGTAGCGCCTCCGAGTTTCGGCCGGCTCTCAGAGGACGCAATATTGAATTAGCTGCACGGTTGAACGGTTAGAAGGTATTAGTATTTTCTTTTTGTTTTACTTTACTTTCTTAATCTACAAACTGAACCAATCTCTGGTGCGGCAAAAGAGCAGCGCACGACTCAAAGAGTTACAAAACAAATAATGGTCCATAAACTTGGCTGTTTAAATTGTGAATGCGAATACGAGTGCTCAAGCGATGGGAAAGTTGCAACCTGCAGCAGCAGAGCGACGAAATAAAGCAGTCAACCAACTGCTGAATAAAATTTTAATGAGACTTCAAGGAATGAAGCAATGAAACTTGAGCCAAATGTGCTTTTTTGTTAGTGTGAGTTCACATGGACGACTTTTCTATTACCTGACACACTAGACATGACAAAGGACGGATAGGGCTCGGACAGTTTGTAGATAAATCCATTTTACATAAATGCCAGTGCACCAGGACAGAGGAGGACACGCGCACGTTGTGTATGTATAAGAATTCTCAAGCCATGCAACTGGAAGTAAATCAAATCAAATAAAAATAAGAAAAGACTTCCAAATACAAATGTGCCCGTATTCACTTGCACGTACTCGTCTTGGAGTAAATTTGTCTCTGGAGAAATGGTAAAGTAATAACGTACTGCAATGATACGGCAATGGAATGATGGTTAACGTTAACAGGAATGGCCTGCAATGTTTTCACAAACAATTTGCAGTGAGCTCAGGGTTGAGCGCTCGTTTTTTGCTTTACTGCATGGTGTAACAACTCAGCCTTACGTCAAGTCTCAGAATGAGTTTGGAACGATTGCCTTTTATCTCCCAAATGGTTTCCAATGCACGTATTTCAATTTCCACACGTAGTTGTGCATACAATGAAAGATTCATGGTGAAAGCACTCGCCCATCAAGTCGTATTGCCCTGAGAATTTCCAATTTATTGATATTGGAAATTACGGAGGAGAACCACTGACAGCGAAATCTCCACAACTTGGGTTAAACCTGCATCATCATTACAATTTATAAAACTCGCGTTCGTGCAGGAATTGTAAGCTATTCACGTGTTAAGGTCCACGGAACGAACCGCATGAAGGAGAAGCAACATTTATTGAGGTGCAAGTACTCAAACTACGAGACTGCTCGTCCGAAGACTGACTGCTGAAATTACTGCACGAGAATTTCGAGAATAATGAGAAGTACATCAGAAAAGAGACGAGCGAAATATTATTGAAGTGGCTTGGTTTTGGTTCGACCTGGCGCGCTCCAAACTCTCCAGCAGGATGTGTGCTAACTTCAGCTTGAGCTCAATGCCTCCGATATAAAAGTAAGGAAATCTCAAGTGGCATCAGCAAAGTGGTAACAATGCAATTCCACGAAACCAAAAGCGCGAAGGGAACAACACGCAATTTGCTGTTTTTTCGTAATTAGTGAATTTATTGTGACTCGTAACTATGTTAGTGGGGGACTCTGCAATTACATAAAAGGTTCATAAATTTCTGCACTCTGCTTCAATGAACTTTATGACCAAGTTAACTTCATTAACTAAAGTGGTTTTGTACTAGCAGTTCTGCAACCAAGTCGAGACGTCTTGCCTCGAATTTTGTTCCTTTTGTTTTATGTTAAGACCCGAAGAGTTCTGACTGGATCGACACAGCTCGATTCCAACAATTCGTAAACGCATTTCCAGTCCACACACCTGCACGATATTGATCGACATTGGGCCTGATTAATTCTCTCAACATTCATTTTCACAATTCAGGTTTTGTGGCTAACAATGGAGACAACTTATGGCGCAACGCAACGCACAGAATCTACCTTTAGTCTGGCAAACTAATAGTCTCGTTCCTAGCAGTCAAGTAGTGTACGACATATTAAAAATTTAGCCACAAGCAAAGGCAGAACGCGTCTGCGTCAATGGTCGTGTAGAACAGATCGTGCTTAAATATTAACAAGGACCAGCCTGCTTCCTGTTTTGCAATGCAGTAGTGCAAGGAAGTAGTCAATATGAAATTTCTAAATTGAATTTTTGTCGATGGCGCACGCGGCACGCAATCCGTACTGCCTTGTTTTACTGTTTACGTACTGCTAAAATATTATTCATCCATTCTGCACGTTCTGACCTTTTCTACTATGAGGTTTACCCCATTTTCGGCGAGACTCTTGCCTATACTTTGTCTTTGTCAACGTAAAAGGTCAATTGCTTTGGTTCTATGCAAATATTAGTCCAACTTGACAGCTCTATGATTTGTGCGAAAGGTCTGGAATCAAAAGACAAAAATATTTCACGTTGCCCTATTTCTTCGTACATTATGCACAACACCTAGTCAGAAAATCAAACCACGTAATTCCTTGAGCTGAGTGTACAACATGCAAATGTAATCTTGCCAAAAGTGAACTCGCTTGATTCCTGCTTCACATTAGAATTTCGAACGCGCGTTACTTTCAGCCTCGCTTCGAAGATCAAGTTTGTTTACATTTTCGGCGATAAAATTCGAGCAAACAGTCAAGATCTTTTGCGTTTGGACCGAGATATTTAGTTGACTTCAAACACTCGCTACTTCTTAACAACCCATCCATATCTAATTCAACTCCACGAGTTACCAATTCCACAGCCATGCGGCCAGGGACTCTTTATACGCCATAGTGTTGAAATAAATACGCGTTATAATACAGGCAAGATATCAATAGGTTTATTTTTATCTTGTTACATCTAATATCTCTCGAGCTCCAACTCAGGCCACACTTCTACTCGACGCATCTAACCCCGTACAATTCGCGTTCTAGTTCTTGAGATATTGCGAAGATAAGCAACAATGCTGCGGAAATCTGTGAAGTGTGAGATGAGATGACATGCAGTGGGAAACCAAAATGAGATGAGAATTGAGCATTTTCCGGAGCTTGGCAAATTCCACACTTCCACTTCAAAAAACATCGCATCTTTTCTTCTTCGTTTCCAGCAAGCTCCGTTGTC
>WIXG01000438.1:0-56259 GCA_009869945.1 Mesaphorura yosii | reverse complement strand
CCCCCCCCTCTGACATTCGTTAAAATCACCAGCTGCAGCTGCAGAATTCGCCAATGGAAGGTTATTCGGAATGCGACAAACGTGAATGACAGCTAAACAAGCCTCTGCTCGTTAAATCTTACCTTTCCTTGCTGCGGTCTGTCGATCACGTCAACGCCAAGCAAGATTCCTTCCGTCGCAAGTCAATTTGGCCTTACTACTTACTAGAAGCAATGTAGTCCAACGACTGACAGATTCGGGCAGAGGAACTTGCGAATTGGTTCATGTCGCATATTACGACGGCCTGCCGCTCTTATCTCTGCGCTTGCAACTTTTTCAATAACCTTCAAATCCAGTTCTTATCACTTCAGTCTGACTGACACGAAGCAATATGTAAAGCAACAACTAGCGTTGTACCTGCAATTTGCAACTCGCGCACAATGCTGAGGCCAAGTACCTGTTATCTGAAAACGAGAGTCTACCTGGTGCATATTTTTGTGTCAGTAAATTAATGGGTTGTGAATTACATGCGCTGTGTAGATAAATGGGGATATGCTCAGTCAGTCCAGCCTACATACTACAATTTGTATCCCATCACAGAAATGCAGAATACGGGTATTTAAATTTTAGAGCCAGGTCTCCATACTTTCTGTTTAATGTTCATGTTAATTTAATTTCTATGCAATTTGATTAACAAAGATTACGTTTTAAAATTAAGACATGTGCATTATTGGGGTGACGTGATTGTGACTTCTACGGGCATCTTCAAATCCTTCCTGTGTTGCTCCACCACTCCCCTCAAAACCAACAAGATTTTGCTCAGCGTTCCATCGCTTAATTTTCTTGGCTTGCCTATTTGTCGGGCATCAAAATATTGAGATTTAATGCCTTCCTTGAAAGCGAGTTGAGAATTCAGAGTCTTTTTGTATTTTACGTTCATAGTTGATGGAATGAAAGCCTGGATATATTTGCGTGTCCTGCGTACTCGGTACAATTCTCATTGTCAACGACGCTGAGAGTCTCCGCAACATGACATCCAGTTCGTTGTCTTTTGGGTCCAAGTTTGCCATAAAATGAAGAACATAATCCAGAGTGGTGGAGACTTCGAAGGGCAATCGCTTCAGCGTTTCCTGGTGATCATTTGCTTGCAAGACTATGGTTGTCAGCTCTTCACTCCCAAGCAAGGGGGTCCTCAAATGCTCCAGCCACAGCAAAAACAACGCTGTGAGTACGTAGAGGTTCGTTTCACGCGAAAGACGCACCCAGGCTCCGACTCCTTTCTGATTTAGTTCGAAACGGTACTGACGAACAAAGCGAGAGAGTCCTTCGGTCATGTTGAGGTGATCAGACATGAAGGCACGAACAACTTCCTCCGTCGTGTACAAAATTTCAGACTTCTTGTTCATCTGCTTCAGAGAATGAGAGCTTGAAGCCGCAACTATGCACAGTGAATGGATATTGCAAAGTACTTACTTTTATCAGGTTCATACTCGCAACGAAAGACGAGGCGTCATCACTCGTGTTGTTGCCGCTAGGAGAAGTCACTCCGGAGTGACTTGTTGGTGTGTCTGGAATGGAAGGGATGGGCGCAATGCCTTCGTCGGAGTCAAGCTCATCGAGATCTGCGTTTCCATGTACGCTAGGACGTCCGCACAGTCCAAGTAGCCTTTCACAAATTACATGCAAAATCTGTAAGCGAAAGTTCAAATGACTTTAAGCTTTCTGGAAAATATTTGGAATTAGATTGTGAGACATTTTTGTGAATACCTTTGGAATATGCCTGAGGGTTTTCCGTTCATTCCCGTGCAAAATAATGTGCTGTCTTTTTAGGTAGCTCGCGAGTGTAAAGTCTTGTAATTTCTTGTCTTTTAGTAAGTCACGGTTGCAAAAAATAATGCAATTTGGAAGTATAAATTGTTCAAACTGCTGAACAGTTAAAATGTGCAGGCGACTTTGGACGGATCCCGGCCTCTTGTTCCTCACGAATCGAATGGCTTCGTTCGCTCTCTGTCTCATCGCGTAGACGAGATAGCATGCGATCAGGACGCCTGTTCTGCCAAGACCTGCATGACAGTGAACAGCGACTTTCCCTTCGGTCACACAAAATGAGAGCACTTTCACCATGTCCAGAAGATGCGTCAGCGATGCTTCTCCGTAATCTCTCCACCCATAGTTGTAGAAATAAACTAAAAATGAAATTAGACGGGTTAAGCTCCAAGACTTTCCAAAACAAGGAACAAGTGCACCCACTTCCGTTATCCATTAATACCGCGGGGTCGTACGAAAATCCACTTAAATGCAAGGGCATTAGACTGCAACTTGAATGCTCTCCAGGTATTTCCAAGTTAACGACGGATTTAATCCCCAACCTGCAACGGGACAGAAAGGGAAAAAAAGAAGCACAATATGGAAGAATTCCTAGATGATTGTGTCATGGCTGTGAAATGACGGAAAATGAATTCCGGAGTGTGGAAATTAGGGTAAAGAAACACAATTGCCACCGACATTGTTGAAATTAGTATCATGGCAAAGAACGTACCTGTGAAATTGTTCCAAAATGTTATGTTCCTCCATCACCAAAGTATTTGGTCTTGACATCGCCAATATGTCGTCGGTTATCCTGAGGTTAGAGGCATGTTACAACGGAATCATCCATCCATGCTAATCTGTGGCAACATCAACCAGACTCACCAATGAGAATAAAGTCCATCAACGGCACAAGCGTCCGGTCCCCAACTTGTTCCTCGTTCATATTTGCAACGCTTTCCACCACAAAATACGGAGCAAGTTAAATGCTGAGGAGCCACTCGCCGCAGGCTATCAGACAACTTGTTGTACTGTGAGGTAGGCGGGATGGGTTCGTTACCCGGGTGTCCAAGTGCGCCGGGAACGGTGAAGTCGTCCATTCCTGGTTTGCAAATTGGAAATGTTTTTCGTTGTACGGAGAACTACTTTCCCTAGGTCAGGGCATGTCGGATGCAAGTATGCCTCACTCGAACGCTCTGGTTGCACATGACAATTAGCAATTCGATTGGAGTCTATAAAAATTCTGAACTCAACACGCATATGAAGCTGCAAACAAGTACACGCTTCCGAGAACTGCCGGAAGCAATGTAGTATGCGCACTAGAAGTATAAATCCACTTCTATTCTAAGCACTTCCAGGATCTTTTTCCGGTTTTCGATTTATGATTTTTTCTATTGCCATCATAAACAAAAAGGCAACGCTCAAATGCAACTATTGCAATGAAGCAAGAGTGTATCAGAGTATCACGACCATTCTAAACCAACAACAATGATTTGACCTTTCCAATGTCTCCATTCTACGCGAACTACTACGAACGAATTGAACTGCAAGTACTCTTCACCAGCAACTCACTGGCTCTACCAGAATGCAAAATGACATTGGATAACCACGAAAATTGATGCATAGCCATAGCCATGGTGTGGAGAGAGCGTGTGCAAAAGTATACGTTGCATGTTGTCTGGATCGAGTAAATGGCTACGCTGGCAGTTTTCTTTTTGCAAAATTGTCTTCATAATTTTATAATGGATATCGTGCAGGGCAATGGCAACGTAGATGGCATGAAAAAATGATGATAATGGAATCTAAACTGTTTCTTGGCGAGAAGCTAGCGTGTTTGTGTTTTTGGCATTGGGCTTTGTCCTTCATACTAAATAAATAACAAACCGCTCCACGAGAACTGGAGAAAGTCCAATCGCTCAGGCTTTCAAAATATCGAATGGAATCGAGTGCTGGGAAATTACTGAAGCATTGGAAATCAATACTAAGAGATAGTAGTACTTTGCCAATAGGAAAATGCCTTTTATGATGTACACTGATGTACGAAGCACCACACCAGAATATTGGCAACTTGGTGAATGCCCACGCTAACTGCCATTAGCAGGCAGGAATCGAAATATTACACGGAAGAAGAGAAAGCAATTTAACAGCTTGTCTATCTCATGCCCCCTCTTCCGCTTTGTTACGAACGTGAAGCCAACTTTGCCTTTGTGTCTCAAGTATCGAGTTCCTGCGACTTGGTTAATGGTTTGTCAAAGAATGTGAGTGAAGGTCAATGTACTGCGATGCAAAAACCCGATATACTAATTTGCGCTATAAAAGGACTACATTGTCACTCTGTAAGTTGCCAAAATTTTTCCAAGTTTGGATGCACTTTATTTCGAGCAATGCGTCCAAGCTCATCCATACTTCTTCCCCAGATTCCGTACGAGAATGACAACCATCAAGGTCCTGCTGGTTAACCCGCAAATGGTTTTTATAATATTCATAATATATTCCGATCTGTTTGAACTATTCGTTCAATTGAATTGATTTAAGTAAATTAAGTGCTTGGACTGAAATGAATACAAAGTAAGCTAAGAACATGTGCAAATTTTGTCTAATAAACATAGAATGGTTTATTGAAGCAATAATTTTATACAGAAAATTAGGCAGAACAATAAAATTGTCAATACCTCTTGCATTTGTACAAGAATTAGAATCTAGATCTAGGAATTTGATTGCAAGAAGTACTAAAAAGTATACGCTGATGATTGAACTTTCATACATTTGAACAGTCTTAGCATAAAGTACTAGTATTTCTATTTGCATCATAAGATTGTACACTCTTTCTTTATGACCAGGTCATTTGTGATTGACAAAGATATAAAATGATTAAATGATTGTTATAAATTGTCAGAAAATTTTAGTAAAAGTTTTGAACAATAATAGCAATCAAAAGTATATAAACTCTACAAATTAGTACAAGATTGCCTCAAGCATTTTATAATATTTCATACATTCTTACACATACATCTTTATTGTTGTTTAACTTGGATATTGGATTGCCCATAGTTTTTTACTAATTATACTTTCTGGACGATAAAGTTTCTATTGCAAATTGATTGTGACGTACAAAATAATGAACGATTGCTGATTGTACAATAATTCACGCTCCAGGTAGTTGATTGTGATTGGCATTGTATTTGTAATTACACTTGATAATGGCAGTAACTTATTACAATGGAAAAATGAGACAGTCCAGAATTAAGTAGTGGATGTATGGAAGCGGAAGATGTTTGGCAGGATAAGGAAATACGGCGTGAACAAGTCAAAATAAAAATACTCTGCTTTATCTAATTGATGAACACAACTATGCTTTCTACGTGGAATGCTTTTTGTACCTGTGTATAATGTTGTCGAATGAGTATCAGTTTGAATAGGAACACTGAGATATTATGAGCCTTGTGTTAAGCGAAATGTTGCCTTTTTGTTAGACATGAAGTGGAAATTTTGCAACATTGAAACTGTTAAGCATGATTCTAATTTTGTTCTGGAATGGAAGCACTTTTATCCTGTGTAAAAAAATAAAATCGGAAGGGAAATGTATATGACGTTGATAAAGTTTTGTGTTGATGAAGAAAATTATTGAGTTTGAAGCACAAGGCAAAAAAAATCCCATGCAACAGTAAGTAAAAATATGAAACCAACGTCTAGTGACAACAATAAAAAAAAGAGGACGAGGAAGGAGTGTGATTCGATAAAATATAAAGAAGCACGTACAACGTATAAAAATTAGAACATCAAACTTTGTTGCTTGCGGAATAGGATTTGTTCCTAGTGTCTACTTCCTGACATTAATAGTTTCGATATACAGGGCTTTGATGGAAAGCATTGACTCCAGCCCCAACCTGAGCATATGCGGAATGGTGTTCGGGATGCTGGTCGTAAAATGCTTGAGATTTGGCAGTTGCAGGACCAGAGAGATTGGCATCGATGAATCTGTTGTCAACAACTTGAGCTTGGAAATTGGCATTGTCAGTATTCGCGGCCATAACCAGCACTGATGGCCTCCTTTGATGCATTGAATTGTACTCAACATCCATGGGACCGTAAGCGTTGTCTGCGCCATGCAGCACTCTCGAGACTGGCTCCTGTCGTTTCCTTTCGCAAGGGTAGTATTTGACGGCCGCCTTGCTCTCAAAGAAAATCTCCTTGCTGGCTTCCAACCAGCGCGTCTTCAACTTCCCAGGCTTTGGCGTGCTGGGGCTCATCGAAGACGTGGACGAGGACGACCAACTGCTGTTCAGCCCATCGGAAGAAGGAGACGCGAACGTCGACCCACCAGCGAGCGTGTTGTTCGCAGTTGTGTTGCGCATGTAATTACTTTGTGTATTGAGCCCCATCGGAGTAGGAATCGGACCAAGACTGGAACTTGAAGTGGCACCTGGGTAATGATGGTTGCTGTTGCTCTTGTACAAGTCATAAGTCTGCAGCTTTTCTCGAGGCTTCGAAGAATTGTACGCATTCCCGCATGCACTGAAAACGTCGTTGTTGTTGTCCTCGACGATCACAAGTCGATCATCGTCATCGTAGTCGTCGTTCTCCACCATCGAAATTATCGCTCTCTTTACATTTTTATGGCTGTTGTTGCCGGTCGTGTTGATCAAGCACCCCACAAAATTCTCCTGCTCAGAGTCAGATCGTGCCTTTTTCGATCGTGAGTTCTTTGTCGTGAGCCCCGTCACTGTCGCCGAGCCTGGTGACTTTGCCGTGGCTGTAATTTCACGGTCACGTCTGTATCTGTCAAAGTTAAAGTCAGATGAGTCAATCATAATGTACACAAACATCCATAAACTTTTAGCATGTGGAGCCCTTTCTATTTTCGTTCAACGCGCAATCAGCAAACATGCAAAGGACAGAATGCATAGAAATGAAGTTTTATGATTGCCTTCCTAATCGCATAAAAGATAACGTCTAGACTTTCCCGTCCGACTCCACACTTCACTTTAAACTGTTTAATCAGTGATGAATGGACCGGATGAAAGGGCTTCTGGCGTCTCAAGTCCGTTCAGGTGTGGAGGTTCTCAGGCAGATAACTGCACCAAATTTTATCGGGAATTATCTGGGAAACCGATGATGATGAAAAGAACAAGTTTGTAGAGCTGAAACTCTAAACGTATCCGCGCTCAACCTAGCCGATGGGAAAAATGGAAAGGTTAATGGCATACGGTAGCCAGTCCGCTCATGATAATACACTTGCGTAAACAAGATGAAGCTTTTCTAGAGAAAAGGTTGTTTGAAATTCCCGCAGAACGTCAGCTTGCCAATATGGCACGCGCAGTAAACGTAAGAATTAAACGTCTGCTTACCTCTCCAACCAGAGTTTCACTTGCTCCCCTTGAACCGTGTCACTGTTGACATTTGCTTTTAGCACAAAGTCGTTGCATCTTTTGAGTGCAGCGTGTGGATGCGATGGACAGTGGCGATTCGCATGTGTAAACCTGACGCTGCATCTGCAAAGACGAGAAACGCAAGAATGAGATTGAGTAAGGCAAGGAAGATCTTCAATGAGTGCCTTGAAGCATTTACTTACCCATCGTAAGAGCAAACAAACGGCTTTTCACCAGCATGAAGCCGCTGATGCGTCTTAAGCTGTCCGCTTTGAGTAAACGCACGGCCACAGTCCGGGAAGTCACAAATGTACGGTTTTTCTCCCGTGTGAGTTCGAAGATGTGCTTGCAATGATTTCTCTCGAGGAAACACTCTCGTACAGTATTGGCACTTGATGGAACTCACCGAGGTCGAGCCCTGCTGAATGAGTGACTGAACCACGTCCTGCCGCGGACGACCACGACGCGTCGTCTCGTTTTCGTCTGACCCAGTTGGACTGTGCGGCGGAACTCCGCTGCTGGAACATCTCGACGTGACTGAATTCACCTCATCATCCTCGACACGAGAATGTGTCCATTCCATCGTGCTTTCTCTCTGTTGTGGGGAGCGTGTTGCTTGAGACGGCTTCCTCATTTCTTTTGTCCTTGTTGCTTTCTCTCTGCACGGAGAGGATGAAGAAAGCGATGGAGATGCAAGACCAGAACCATGCGTCGTAGCTGTATTTATTGAGATGACTTTCTCACAATCATTTACTTTCGGTAGCATTTGGTGAAAAATAGCCCGGGAATCTATGCTAGACGTGAATCTTTTCAACTGCTCAGCAGCCGTGGATGTGGATGCCACTGGAACGAGGTTTGTTGTTGAATCGGCTAATGCAAAGTTACTGAGACTCATTTTCTTGCGTGCTGCACTTAATAAACTTGGGACTTTATAATTGTGTGTACCCAGTCAGCAGTTGCTCATTCGCGTCTCGTCGCCGTATCTGTCAAACACATCAGAAATTATACATTATAAAAACACATTAATAACTCGTACAACGGCTGCAAGCGTACTCCAGTAAGCATGATTAAATATGCACAGCCTCCACTTTGTTATTTTATCTCTTGGTTGATTTAATGCGCGTTCCATTCCATTGCACTAGAGTATGCCGCTGCTTGTGACTTCGCCCGTCCAGAAATCCACTTAATTTTCAGGTTTACCATCGCCCATTTGCGAAAAACAGGCGACTTATGATTCTAACTTGCAGCCACTTTATTCTCATGACCCTGCTTTGCCCTGCATGCATACAATGTAATCTGCGTTTAAAACTTCATGAGAACTCCCGTACGAGTCAACCATTGCTGTTGTTGACATCAAAGAAGTCAAGAGTTCGTAAGATTAAAATGTATGTTTTACATTCGGAGCCGTGGACAGAGTTCATCGCCATCAAGACGAGCAAGTGCAAGTCGTAATTTCGTAACCTCATAATAAAATGATACAAAATTGTAATTTGAATGAGCGACTCAGCATTGTATAATCGGCACGGCTGCGGCTGTGTGCACTGCTCTAGCGTCTCAGACCACATGTGCCCGATAGCACGAGTGAACCTGGACGAGTGCTAGACATTGCCAAATCAGCACTAATTTGTAATGGCAAAACTCAATGCAAGATGCGAATTTATTGCAAAAAACTTAAGGGGACTCGACATCAGTGACCGCCATGTGGTAGGACCGTTTGCACAAAGTAAAGGAAAATGTGGCAGGGGTGAGCGGTCGCCGGGGCTGCTTTGATATCAAACCTGCTTTACTTTAATTGTCTTTGGTCTTGATGAACAAATGGACTGAAAACGAAACGAACAAAAAGAACCTGCACTCTCACAACCCGGTGCCAGATTGCCAGCCGGCCGATTGTGGAGTAGGCTGGCCAGCAATCAAGAAATTCATTTGAACCAGAGTGATTTACGTAAATGGATGCCTTATGGCGAACCTGCGGTCAAATTAAAGCGGCAATTCCAGTCACGGCATGAACCTGTGCCGGTTAAAAGACACAAAGATCATGTCAGTCGCTGCGCATGGCGACCGTTTAAAGATTGCTCAATTTACTAACGAATTGACGGACACAAAGAAAGCGAGCGAGAAAGACAGAAGAAATTACATCCTGCTGCTGTTACCCATTTGACTCACGACTGATGTCTGACCTACAACTAAAAAAGGGTGAAATTGACCAGTGGACATTAGCAGCAGAGCACCTGCTGCCGATTACGACCGGATTGTATTTAACAATTTTCACATGCATGCACGTAACGCGACGTATGTCTCATGGCAAGCAAGTACGCACCTGTTGCGCCTGCGTTCTTGTTTTTATTTCAGGAATAGGGACAGGTTGCGGAGGTTCTCCTCAGTTCTTAGTCTCAGTTCCCATCGTGCGCAATCAAATGATATCAAACTACAAATTAAGAACCTGCCGCGTACATTATGTTGGGCAAAAAGTAGTTTCAGGCGCCAAAATCACTCTGGCACTGGATTCTCTCTTTCTTTCTGTTTATTATTTAAGGAAGAAATTTAATTGTATTTTTGTTGTCTTTGTTTCCTGTACAATTACAACAGTCAATGAGATGGAGAGACAAAGAAAGGAAAACGACGAGGTTCATATGTCGTGGCAGTACTCTTACGCAAAATGCAAATCCTACACAAAAGCAGTACTCAATTCTTTCCGGACCGACGAAACTCTTTTCACATAGCAAACAACCTGTTGCTGTTTCTCTCTCTTCCGCTCTGCCACCGTCTCTCCAACCTTTTTCGCCCTCTTAGTCTTTTGCCTTCTCTTTTGCGTCCGAATTTCTTAACATAAAACAACGAGCAACAAGGCAAGATTTCATGAGTCAAAATTGCTTTAAATAAAATCCCGTGTTGCGCTGATGCATGATGGGAAAACCCACTTCTTTATTGCCAGACGACAAAGATGTTGCATGTTTCGCTGCGTACGATTGCGCGGATTTAAACCCGATTTATATTCAACGCATCTGCTATTTAACCTTGTGTTCGACTTGCCACTGGTTCTTTGTCTGCCAGCAGCAGCAGCAGTCAAGCCCTGCACTCAATGCACAAGTGGTACAAATGACTCCATCCAGATTAATCCTCATTTTTTGCCTTTACCACAAAGTTAATCAGGAACACAAAGCACTACAGTGTACTCTAATTGTTGTACTACAGAGCCTGCCCGGTCCCGCTCCCGCGTCCCAACGTGCTTCTAAAAGAATGGACCAGACCATGACCACTGGAACTTATCAGCACACTCGCAGCAAAGTGCAATGGACGATTTTAAGTAGCGTCAACGGTGGAAACTTCATGGAGCGGATCGTGGGAACGAACAAATGACAAAGGGCATTGGCAACATCCGTATCAGAATCAGAGAGCGGGCTGTAGTGCTCAAAGAACAAAAATCCATTAAATTTATGTGATATCAATAAAATGGAACTTAAGCATATAAAGACATCGGACAGAGACTGTCTGAAGTGAGAGTTTATGCATGGATGAAATTATCAATGAAGCTAAGAACTTGAACTAACGCTGTCATAGAACAGTGCAGGACAGACACAATGAAAGATGAACTTTATGTGAGCAAGTGCAGGAATTTGACACTTTATGACTTATGGCACAAGATTTTGTTTCGGATGGAGATGAGACATGAGACATGAGGAACATGAGAAAGTAGATAACAAAGAAACCCACCAGACACCAAGACCAAGTCCAAGAGCAAGACCAGTGGGGCGACAAAGCCAGCGCGCTCGCATAATGTCACAGTGGAATATTATAATTGCCATTGTGCGTTTAACGCGCTATTTGAGTTTTGGGAATGAGACTGCACATTGTTTGGTCAGATGAGACAACGTTTTTCAAGCTTTAAACTGAAATCTTAAATGACCATACTTCTTGTACGATTCTGTTTAATTAAATATTGACCCATTAATTATCCGTCCAAAAGAATGTGGATTGTGGATTTTATGCATAAAAAAGTGAACGACGTTCCACAGAAATACTCGACCTCTAACCGCAAGATATGTAAGAAATGTATGAAATTATTGCTACTGAGAAACTTGGCAATTAGACGATGAGCCAGCTACGCAATTCAGTGTAGTATCTTGGTTTTAACTCTGAGAAAAGACGTAGTGTGAAATGATAAAAAGCAAACGGAGACTGGACTGGGAAAATGGATATTGCGTGCATTGTACTACGTTTGGGAGGGAACCGCAAAATATCAGAACAAAAGGAAAGAGTGAAAAAAGACGCGTCCAAATTATCGAGAAACGAGAGTGGCAGGGCGCACGAGGCGAATCTCAGTAATACTACTACATAGAAACCAGCTAAATGTACGCACTTGTGTTTGTGAATCTTAAATGTGCCCGAGCAAGTTTTCTGCACAAACTTTAAAATTGTTTAATTTTGTCAATGACGATTCCTCTTGGCGCTTGATGATTAATCATGAGGGGATTAATCCGAAAAACTAATAAAATCAGCATTACGAACGCAATGCACCTCTGATCTTGGACAACAGCTTGCATGGTTTTACGCGTCTCTGTCTCACACTCGCACTGACGAGTCAACTGGAAAGGTGTAAAGCAAATTCTTTGCGCAGTTCTGATGATTTCATTCGGGAGAACACTGCACACAGCGTACAGACTGGCGACTGCATTCTGTGTTTAAACCACCCGTGAGATTGTCTGATGCATTGGTCAAGTCATGAAAGATGAGTCCGTGAAGGTATGCAGACTTTGTTAAATTATGAATGAGCAAATAAAGAATGGTGTAAAAGATGAGTGACTTTTCCCCATGCTATTGACAAAAAGTACCCTTTTACAAAAAATTCCTTAAAGATGAGTTTTGCCTTGTCGGCACCTGTAAGCTGGACAGGCTAGGCACTGAACCCGTTGTGGTGTGGTTCTTGGAAGCTGAAGCTGAAGGAATGCAAAATATCTTTAGCATAGGTTCTTTGGTTGAAGTACTCGAATTGAATCGGTCGTAAAGGGTTGCTGAGCTCAGCAAGCGCGTCAATGCCATGCCATACGTAGCTTGTTTCGACTTCAAAGCGGACCATTAAAGCCAAAGCATTGCTTCAATACGAGAAACATGTCGGTGTAGCGGGATTTTAAAGAAGTGAAAGTGATGAAGAGTCCTTCGATCTGCCGTAATTCTCATATTGCCTCGGAGTTTTAATTACAAAGAGAACGCTTGAATGAATCAACTCCAATTATGTACATTCGGAATGAATCACAAGCCTTGAGAAGTCTCAACATGAGCATAAGCAGCAAGCAAGCGCACCAGACCTTATAATTATCACCTTGTTTATGAGGTTATGAAAATTCTTGAAACTTACCGATGCAGAAAGTTGGATGGACCTTCGGTCGCTCTTTGTTATTGTTTTCACGCTTCGGTTTCTCTTTGTCTCACTGTTCGTGGGGTTGGCCGTGGCATGCACATGCAACGTGCAAAATGCAGCAGGATGCAATTCTCGCCAGAATTTTTGGAAAATACGGTGCGAATAGAATCTTGACGGTTCAAAGTTGGTCAAATTTTGGTGAAGTCAAGGGGGTCCCCAATCTGAAACTGTGCAGGGAAAAGTTGATGCTTTCACCATTGTCGAAAGCTTCTAGACGTCTGAGAAAAAGTCGACTTGCCAATTCCTCGAGGAAAAGGACAAATGAAGATGCACCCACGACGCTATACTGTAGTATTCTGACCCTTTACCCTTAAAGATGCTGGCTGAATCCAAACGCAGTCTCAATGAGGCTCTCTCCTACTCCTACAGTAATGGCAGATTGTCAGTTTCGATGTGACGTGATTTGTCAAAGACTCGATGTGTTGTGACTGATTGTCAAACTGCAAGTGCAACTTCGCCTGGATGAGACCAGCCGCTATATTCTTCTTCTGGTGGCTCCTAGCCTGACTTCGTAATGAATGATGAGCACGGGCACTATTATTATAACATCTCGCTCGCTTTTTAGTAAATTGTCAATGATCTTGTAAGCTGCAGCGGCGGGTACATATTAATGTATGGTGTTTATAAATTCTTTATTTACATTCATGTACCACTTTGCATATTCACTCAGTGGTACAGAACTCACACAAGAGAAAGACAGAAATCCGCAACCACCACGATTGAGTCCCCTTGTCCTGCAGTTGCACTGCCAAGAACTGTCTCACAATGAACTTGCCTCAACGCAACACAAGTGGATCGTGGAGTGCGATTGCGTTATGTAATGCAAAACAAGGGTGAAACTGCAATAATGTGATTACACGACCCGATGCGATGCGTTGTTAATTATGTCTCCATAAAAACCTCGCCTTATTGACTCGAAATATCCCAACCTGGACTGCGCAGTTATAAATAATATGCACGATTGTAATTTGGCGGCCTGAGCCCGAGCACTAAACTGAAACTATTTTTTAACAATACGTAACCTCGTTCTTGAATCAAAGACCGACGAAATGAACGTATTTTGTGTCTCTCATTCAATTCCGCCGATGCAAACTCTCATCTTGAGCCAAATACGCGCCAATTTACTGAAAAAGGGTACGGCGGCTGTCCAGCAATGCGTACATTCTCAACAATGCTGCTGTTGCATTGCACAAGGGTACTTGGTTTCCTCAGAAGGTGTGCGAGGGAGGTACTTCGTCAGTCATCCCTTCTCCTCTCCGCGTGGTACTTTAATGTTAAGGATTTAACGCAATCCCAGGAATCATGAAGAATGTGCTTTAAACACAGCACCGCTTAAATCCTCATACAAAAGCGGCAAGGGTTTTCCAGGACTTCCACCAATGAATCGGCTGGCTGATGAAGATATTCGAAGTATTTCGAGTGAGGTATGCTCTACACCACACCACAGCAAATTCGTATGGTTTTCTGCATCGGCAGTTTATGAGTGACAAAGGGATGCATTGCTCTTGATCTTCTTCGTTCATCATCTTGTTATTTGTGCATGTACAGCACACTCTTTGTACTACCACAATTTTAGCGCCGTTTTTATTTAACAAATGGAATTCTGGGACATGTGCTCGTCTCACTAGCTCAATACTCATTCCCTCCATTATTAAACCGCTGCCGTGCTTTCTTTTCATTCTTGTCTTACGCGAAATGCTACAATACTTTCTCTTTTTGAGCTGACCACTCCACCAAAAAATGGTTATTTCGGGGATAGAATTGTAAGCCAAATACCTAAGAGCGTGCGGTCAAGCTTCATGGCAAAAATAATTAAAGTCATCGTCACCCATTCAATTACAATGAACAGTGAAGGTATTGGCCATTGGCTCCGGAGAATAATCTCTCCGCTCAAGTAATGAGATATGCAGCCATGCGACTCCACAATCAAACAAAGAATTGAAATCCTGAAGATTGGCAGACTTGCGAATTATCCGCTGGATTAGCCGAGGCTAGACTGGTAAACCCGAAAACCACTTGCGCATTTATAACATAACCAACATTTATTCATTGGTAAACATAACTGATCTTTGTCTCAGTCAGAGCAAAAACTCCAACAGAACTTGATAAACAAAAGCACGCTTGCAAGCGACTTCTTATGACAAAGTCGAAACCTAGTGGCTTTTGATGCCGCCTGCTCCGCCTTCCGCTAAGTTAGCCCAGCACTGCCAAGCTTTAAGCACGCCAGACGTACGACCCATAAATGAATTCCAAAAAACCAGTTCTGCGAGGCTGCTGGCTACAATGGCGGCTATGAGCGTGTACACTACAGTCCTGCACATGTACACCAAGAAATGAGTCATGCTTGCCCATCAGAGCACGGACGAGACGAGTTTGAGAGGAGGACCACAGTTTAGTTTTTTTAGTTCGCAATGTCTGTCTGGCATGGAGACGAGCTGGTTCCCGCGTGCAGGAGAGCCTTAGGGAGTCCTCTCGTGTCACATTTATGCAATCTTGTCCATGAAAGCATTGTAGACTCTTTTGCTGCGTGGTCCTTGTTTTTTTTGCATGCCGCAGTCTCGGTACATGTAAAACTCGTGCGAGTGAGCAGGAAAAATCAACACGATTTTGTCCGTCTTTGCTTTGCATTGCCAAGCCAAGCATTGCAGCACTCACATGCATGCCCCTCTTGCATTTGCTGGTCAGCACAGACTGCGCTGAGCGAGGCTAGAAAAAGTTCTCATTCCCAATTTTATTCTCCGACTCGACTAGTAAACCTGGTAGTGCTAGTACGCGAGTGTGTCTTCTCTTGCCCTAAGATCACATTCTTATTTTCCACTTTCCACCTATCACCATATCAATTAATGGATTAATTAACTGGAATCAGCAATTTCAAATTGCTTCTAACAGCGTCCCTTTGTCCACGTGTCCTGTCTTCTAGAGTCGACAGTTCTGTCAGGCAGTAACGATTGTGTTCCAATGATTTGTAAAGCAGACTCGACGGGTGTCCACATCTTCAGCAACGAAGATTTTAACAGAATTTAATCTCATAACACTTTATTTTTATAAAGTTTATCAGTTTTCTTATTTCATTTTCCACAGTTTTAACCTTTTGATAAGTTTCTTAGTTTAGAGTTGCAGTGGCTCCGAATTATTGTGGGTTACCAAATCTTCCTTGAAGTATCGGGCAAAGAAGGTGAGTGAATCAACTTTCATCAGCTTGCTTCCGCGATAAGATTCATCACCATATCTTCATTTCCATCCTCTCTATTGTCTCATTGTCTCTTGACTGCTTATCTCGTACCTTTGCTTTTGCGAACTACACAGCCATTGTATAGAAAAGCGTCCTATTCATCTCATGTCAAGGTCAGGTCATAATTTCAGATGCTGTATCGTCGTATTCAATGCGAGCATGGGAAAAGACGAAAATCCGATATTCATGTCTAATTTAGTTGCTTGAAACTCCATGATGCTAAACTGTAGTGCAAAGATAGAATCAGAATCGGTCGAATCTAATCTATGGCCCACACCAGTAGGTGGTTCATCTGAAGAGCGCCGAATCCGTTGTCCGAGCTAATTCGTGTAAAATATTAGCATGCATTCTTCCTCAACTCATTATCAGCCTGACTTTTTTGTCAAATCTGTCCAGGAATTGGGATTGATGTTCTTTTCAGGTTAAGTCAGTGAAGTGCGATAGCATGACGATGGCCTATAATTTAATGCAGAAGATGAAACTGAAACAAAGTCCTTTGTGAGGCTTTGTGGTTGCATGATTCATTTCTGTTTCCTATCTGCCATGTGCCCTCGCGCTCCGAGGTCAAAGGTAAAAGCCATGAGCCAAGCCGTAATGAGAAGAGAGACTGTTATTGTTGATTCTCGCTTTTGCGTTTACACAGCAGTCCAGTAGCGTCGGACCAGAGGCTAAAGCGCAAATGTGATGCCTTCAGTTATTCAGTAACCATAATCGTGGCTGGCCGCAATGGCAAGTGGCAGTGGCGAAACACAACAGAATAATTTTCATATTTATTCAGGATGATCTGATACTTCAGTACTCGATACGTGCTGGCTGTATTGGCACATTGACTGCAAATTATGCCATCTGGTACATAACTGCAAGCATGGAGCTCGAGCTGTACTGTCCACCATGCAATATTTTTATACGGAAGTTATTACACATCTCCATTTTACACAACTAACGACTACTTCATTCCACACAAAAATAACCATGCTTCTGCAAGAAGAAAGCGTGGTGATGCGTGCTCTTCAGTGAGTGTATTCTTCTTCGTAAAAGCACCAACAGACCACACTCACCACGATGATCCGCCGCTACGACATCTGCACGTACCGGCATTTACATGTAAATAAACGCGTATTATAAATATCTAACTTACAAAAATGCGAGCAGAAGCAGCGCACAAGTCGTCAGTTCAGTTAACCGTGAGTTAGATTCTTCAGAACCCGGGACGCCGTCACCGCATTCTCATCCTCATCGTTTGTAATCAGCATGCGCCCAGTGTATATTTATTTGCAAAATGAACTCCACATTCCGTTCTTCGTCATTGCTTGCCGTCGCCATGCTCTATCCGTCTGTCCTCAACCAATAACGGGATTTATTTCTATCAACCCATGACTAAAATTATGATCCTAATGAGTTATTGTATTATTGTTTTTATCTCTGCTATTTTGGGGAGAACAATTAAGAGATTCGTTGTCCTATTGTAAATCAGGGCTGGTCTCTGCATGGCCCTACTTTTGCGAAATCGAAATGGGGCCCGCATGTGTGCCCATTGTGCACGTGTCCAGTGTTGCCATACTGTCATATTTGACCCCAGACAAGAAATCTTGTTCGAAATTGCGGTGTAATTTTGCCCGTTTGATTTATCGCTTGCATTCTGCTTAGGAGAAGTTTACGTAATTTTCAAGCATGCAAAAGCAAAATGCAAAGGGTATACCCACAAGCATAAGTCCAAAGCTTAAGCACGTTATTCTCGCATTAAAATGTTACAAAGATGTGGGTTTCGTCCCGTAAGTTAAGAAACAACAATGACAAAATAGTAATGATCTCATGAAGCAAGCAGACACTGGCCGCTTTCTTGTCCACGCTCTCTGGAGACTCCCCTCCTTGTCTTGCCTGTGCTTCGCTTCACCTTGGTGAAGTCTTCCTTGACCTTTTCCCCAATTCCACAACCACTTCTCATAACATAATAACACACTACTTTACTGCTCCTCTGCCTCTGCTTGAATTATGTAATTATACAACTACCTTTCTCATCGGTATACTAGTAGTCCTGCGTGTGCAAGTTATTGAAGAAGGTCTGTGCGTATAGTCGCGTAGCGCAGCATCTTCACTCTCCATAGGCAAGAGCAACAAAGCCAACATTAGTCGTTTGACTCGTTTCGCGTTTGGCTGTGGCAATGGTCACTGATGCGATAATGATGACGATGATGAGTCTGAGGAGAAGGCCAATGCTATGTGCTAAACACGCAATGTGAATAAATTAAATACGTTCAACAAAGGAAACAAGAAGTAGGCACAGGGCAATATCAATAGTGTTTATTTATGAGCGTCAGCTTCAGTTTAGAGTTTTCTTTATTTGGTTAGTGTATTAGCTACGTCTGCGGCACGTTTCTAATCTAAATGGACAGACTAAATGAGACATTATTTATTCACGCATTACATTACTTTCCAGTTTTTAAGACATGAACTCTAGTGAAAATGGCGACCACCTTATCCGTTTTGCTTTTGTTAAGCACCTTTTTAGCTTCACTTCGGTGTTCGGTCTGAAGCAGGGAAGGGGTGAAAACGGAAACCAGTGTAAAAGAGTAACTTAATTTGAGTCTGGTTTTGCTTTCATGCCATTCGTGTCAATCTGCTAATTGCAAAATTGAAATTCTATTCCACTCTGCCTGTTTTTTGTTTTTTTAGTGCCGTACTAGGTATTTGTTTGATGTCGCCATGGTCTGTGTGGCCGATACCGCGCATGAGCCAGACACAACCGCTCAGTATTATGCTCTCAAATGAATGAGGGCAGCCTTATTTTTCATATTTTATTAGTTTCTAAGTACCATGCCACGGCTGTGATCAGAAACTGTGAGGTCTCGTGTTGCTATATATGGCCATGGCAGGTGCACACCTCAGAGAGCAAGCGCACCACTTCGGCACCGCGTCATCCTGCCGGTCTGGCTTTTGCAAATTTACACAGGCACAGAGTCACGTTAAAAATGCTTCAATAAATTAAGCCCGTGCAAGTGAGTGATGGTTGCACCGCATTTCACATGCAGAGTGATTGAGTTTCTGATAGAAACCACATTTATGCGTTTTATGCACGTATACTTGGAAAGTTGAACTGGGATTCGGGTTTGGGATCAATGCGCCTCATCGTTCAACGTTAAACTACTCGACCACTCCTCCAAGCTGCATTTGAAAGAGCACTGGCTCTGGCACTAACTCCATGATGTGAATCGAGCATCTGAAGACTTCAGATAAGAATTTTATGTGCGAAACTGTAAACTCTCGTTGCTACCTTTGTTGTTGTCCCATCGTAAACTGAACTGAACTACAGCTGCAAAATTCTCTCTTGAATGATTAGATTCAACCTGCGCTTTATTGAGATCATCTCACGACAGATCGGCAGGTTTATTTACCTGTACCAAAGTGCAGTTGTCTACCTGACTGAATGAGGCTGGTAATTTAGGCGATGCAGAACAAAGTCTGAGTCACACAAAGAAACATACAAGGCGTTCTCCATTGACGCTTGAAGTAGCTATCAGGTCAATAGATTGGTGGTTGAATGTAATATTGCGAATTCTGTTCCTATCTCATTAAATCACACTTCGTAGTAGTTGAATTAAATCCAGATCCAACTATACTTTGCGCCGGAGCAATTGAATTATCTGCACAAACTATGCGTAAAGCTATCTTTCTGCCCATTTGAAAACTTGCAAAAAATGTCTATACTTCTTTCTAGCTTCGCTGAATCTTTTCTGGGCTTACGCAATAGCGTGGATTTTCCAAGCCGATTGTGCTTGCTGGGCGTGCTCCATATGTTCTATTTTCTCCCTTCACTGTGTTTCATCACCCCTGCAAGACACCCTGAATTCGAGACCAGACATGCAAGAAGGGGCAGATTGTTGAGTTTTTCCTACATTTGCCTTCCTGTCGAGTCTTTCATTATTGTCGCGTTCTCTCTGCCCTGAGAACCTTGAATTGAGACTCAATAGAGTATCGACTGAAAGAGGGCAAGATTTGTTTTGCACAATGGTTCATAATTTTATGAAGACTGGCATCTCTGGTAACCTGAAAATGCAGAGGGATTGAGGTCCATGATTGACCTGCTACCTTTACAATTCACGATGAAAAAGCCAGGTTTCGGAATCCAAACCGTGGGTTTTTTTTCACACGCTCTGCTTTTATGGCGATGACGATACTTTGAACGAGGCATGCAGTAGCGGCGATATGGCGTCGACGAGGAAGGGTGCTGTAATTTAATAATTGTTGTTGCACATGAACACGGATGATGGCTATAATTTGCAGTACGCATTTTCATTTCCTTCTAGACCGAATTAGTCTCATAATTTTTCGTTTCCAATGCGCCTTCATTGAACAATTATTTTTAGCTTTTGTGTTTTGTCAACAAACGCATAAAATTTTTCTTGAGCGACTCGTGAGTGTGAGCCGGTTTCACATCGGGAAGGCACCACGCATTTCGACTCTCAATCTCGAGTCTATGTTATTTAGATTCAGATCATTTAGCTAAATACTGAGCTATATGCCACAGGAGAAGTCTTGCAGTGCATTACCGGTCACTGCTCCCATTCTGTTCTCCAATTTTATTTTTATTTCTTGTAACTCAGGTAATAAAGTTTTGTAATGCAATTTAAGACTGGCTAAATTGTTGGGTCGCCTTTGCCAACGACGGTTCCGCAGTTTCAAAAACCCTGCTGTTAGTGCTGTGTGGGCCGTCGACCTGCTTTGAATTCATCGTAATATCATAATTGCAGGAATCGGCTGCAATTTAGTAGAAATTGTGCATTTTACTGGTAATTTTGCAGTTCTAGTTGGTTTCATTGCTGTGCCAAGCCAGTCCGGTAGGAAGAGCGCTATCATTTTAAGTCTACAATTCACTTCATATTCTGCACTTCAGACTAGACTTGCATTTGGATTTGAGTTCGAAGGGATAGAGTTTGGTGAACAGGTTCGTGTTGGGTAGTTGAGTTTGCGGGTAAGTAACTTCTCCAAACACTTCCTGCTAGACGTTCTCACTCTACGCTAGTATTTAAGTATTACTACCAGACGAGACGACAAAGGCGATCACGTAGTACGAAATCCGCTTTACATCGAAGCCCGAGCCGAGAAATCCGACTACGTGTGTAACCATGCTGAGACTGTAGCCGCTGTAGTCAGTACGGTGTATCGGAAACCGTTTGGTGCGGTTCAGTAGCGTAGTAGTAATAGTAAAGGACAATGAGGATGAATAGCAATCGAAATCAGACAGAGACTGGTTCCATGCCATGCTTTCTGACTGCCAGTAGGCTTTATTGACGGAGCAATGAAAGATTCCAACTACCAGCCTACGCTCGGAGCTTCCCGTATTCCCAAGTTCACGGTCTGCCTCCTCGATCGTGCACTATCCGCACCCCAAGCAATTCGAAGCGCAGTAGGTTTCTCCCATTTGTGCTAGGGCGCACTCGACCTAAAGGAGAAAAGTATTTTTGCCAGCATGCTGAACTAATAATATTGCTAACAGAACGATTTCGTGAGCGGTCAGTTAATTTATAGAAAAGTCAATTGAGAGAATTTAATACTGCATTAATAATGGCCACTGATCTCAGGGAAGAAGATTTGAAGGAATCGGAATCTGCGAATATTATATTGCGTTGACGAAAGCGATAGCAAGCACTGGTAGTCCTTTCCATGGAGCCAGCTTTAAATTGCTTGTTTACGCAGAGAGTTCACACGTGAGGCAGGTAGCGACTACATTTGATTTTCGTGCCAGGCTGATCTGTGTTCAGTCTGCACTTGCTTTTCCTCTTCTTCAATTTTATATTTCTGTCGTTTAAACCGGCATTCGAAGTTGTGAATTGTACACTGTGCTCGATTTAATTAGCGATTGATTTGATAAGGAAGATAACTATTCTATTCGTTTATTCTTGTGTTTCAGTTGTTGAAGGCGATAACTGATTAATCAAGATGGAGAACGTCTACGGGATTGGGATTACAAACCGCTTTTCCCAATTCCTCCACAGTGACGACGATGATGACTCAATTAAGCCGACGGAGGATAAGGACATGAAAAAGAAGGGTAAAATAGCTGAAAAGGAGAACAGGAGCAAAGAAAGTGTCAGTGGCGAAGTCACAACTCATCCACCAAGTACTCAAACTTCCGATATTTAACTTTACAGCTTCATTGTTTGAAGTAGAATTGATCTACTCTTTGCTTTATCAGAATAGTAGTTGAATGATTTACTGATTGCGACTGCTAATAACCTTTCGCATTTGGAGAAGACTGAATTATCACGGTTTTTCTTGCAGGGTTATTAATTAAAATGAGGTGATAACACAGAGCTCGACAAAAGATAGAGATAGATAACAATGTTCTCCATCCTTTGTTGAGCACTTTATTATCTCCTCATTTGCATTAATAACCCTGCAAGAAAAACCGTGATAATTCAATCTTCTCCAAATCTGAGGGGCACTTTTCTATGTTCCTCCAACTTGTTTTCGGAATGAGATTTCTGACTTGACTCGCTACACCTTGTTTGCTTTTAGTTTTTAAGTTTCCAAACAGCCACTCTATTCGAATGGTCAGTTTTTACCTTGTTTTAATTTGTGTTTTGATCTAAATACTGTCTAAGATTTGTCTTTCCTAATCGCGTCAACATTAGATCTTAATCATGATTGCCTTCACAGGAGCTCAACCACCTGCTCCGGTTAAGAATCAACATGCTGGTGATACCGGTGGCCGCAAAGGAATTCGAGATTCAAACCAAAAGAATAATGCTAACGACTCGAATGCTCATAGAGTCAACAATCGTGGTATGTCAGGCCTTTAAGGTTCCAAGTTAAAGATCCTAGCTACCTTGTGTACGCCTGATCTGATTTCCTATTTTCATTTTTTACTTTGAAGGTGGAGATTCGGAACGAGGATATCGGCCTGGACCACCACGCAACGATCGCGAGCGTTATTCAAAGCCGGATGAACATCGTGAAGATAGAAACAATCGTCGGAACAACGATGGTGGCCGGTAATGAATTAATTCAAGCAATTCATTATTAGCTAAGTTGAGTTACATTTATCCAGCTTTGAGTGCAACCTGTTAACTTATTCTTTTCAGCGAATTTGTTCGTGAGGGTGATGGTGGCGAACGTGGTCCTAGACGTGGTGGATTTGGTGGGTATCGTGGCCGTGGTGGACCTCGTGGAGGACTTCGTAAACGCGAATTCGATCGACAATCCGGCTCAGACAAAAGGTAAGTCGCTTTGAGTAACAAGTATGTACTTATTAGCTTCACTGTAGAGACTCTGACTCTGACCCATTGTTATGCTCTTTGTTCTTAATCTTCAATGGGAAGAGCACAGACATCGTTTCTCTATTTCGTTTTCTGTCTCTATAATTATGCATTGTGCTTTGAACGTTTTCCTCATAGAGTTGTTCTTTTTATTTAATAGCGGAGTTAAACCGATTGACAAGAGAGACGGTGCGGGCTCACGCAATTGGGGAACATACAAAGATGACATTGAGTAAGGGTCGTAGAAACTGCTGGATTTTGCCGACTAGGTCCTCAACTAATAAGTATGGATATGAATGTAGGGATACAACAGCTGGTCATCCCGGAGGCGACGAAGCAAACGAAGACAAGGCTGAACACGGGGGTCAAAATACACATGATGAGTAAGACATTAATTTATCATTACACTGATGATGATACAAAATTAGGTGACTCGGTGACTGACGCATTGAGTAACTTTTATTGCATTGCTTCCAGTGGAACAACTGCTGAGGTTGCCGCTCCACAAGAGGATGAACCGGCCAAGCAAATGACCCTTGAGGAATATCGCGCTTTGCAAATTAGTGTAAGATAAACAAACTTAGCAAATCTTCGATAGAAAACATGGATAATTTGCGAATCTTTATCTGAATACCTTCTAGCAATCACGTGCAAAGCCTGTTTTCAATCTGCGAAAAGCTGGTGAAGGCGAGGATCAGTCTCAATGGAAAAAAATGATTCTTAAGAAGAAGGAAGATAAGCCGGAAGACGATGGAGAAGGCGAACAGGAGGACGAGGTACTTCCAGCTAAGATTTAATGTGAACGGAACTGTTTTTTTGACTGTGCTGCTGAATAGGATGAAGATCAAAAGCATGGCGGAAGACAGAAGAAGACTATCGACATCGAGTTTCAGTTTTCGGACTCACGCCGTGGACTTGGAAATGGCCCAGGAGGACGTGGACGTGGACGGGGTGAAGGTGGCCGTGGTGGTGGCATGGATCGTGGTGGACGTGGTGGATTTAACAAGGGATACCGACCAAGATTCGAAAGCCGTGATGTAAGACTATTATTCTATTGTTAATTTTCTATGGCATTTGTATTGAACTCGGGTATATTCTAGGCACGTCCGCAGCGCCAACCCGCTCCAAAGGTCGACGATGAGCGTGATTTCCCATCTTTGGGCAAACGTTAAATCACTATCATCAGTTCTCAACATCCAGAATCCACCAAACGAAATCAAAACTGTAATAGCCAATTCTTACTCTTACTCAACCTTACAGTCTGTTATATCAACCAAATTTAGGTTTCTCATCTCTTGTGTAATGAGAAAACAACTTAAACTTTACCAGCATGAAACCTAAATTTGTATGTGAAGATTTCAAGTGAAATAAAACTGAATAGAAAAGTTTAAGAAAAGTTGACTTAAATTAGCGTTGAGGAGACACGGAACAGACGAACGTATTTAGTTACGATAGTTTGTATTTCATATTTCTGTGTTATTATCATAAGACTACCTGTTATTGTTTGTTGAGAGTTCTTGTGTAATTATCTTTTCTTTATAACGTGCTTTATAGTTTTGGTTTATAGATGATTGGAGATTGGGGTTGCGACTAGAGGGAATAACTTCTCCTGTGTGTTTTGATCTTTCGGGGAGTTAGCCTAATAGCTTTCTCAGCATATTTAGACGAGAATTTCTAGTATGTTTAAGACAAGCAGAAATTTTACTCCCCCATGAAGCCGGTACTCCATCGGGGTCATGAGTGTCAAGACTGGGTTACAATCTCGAGGTTATGTCCATTGCTTGAGCAAGTAAAATGGTAAAAGTACTGTAGCGTAACAATGTTGAATATTTACCTAAACTTATCGCGTAATGAATGATAAGAGGAACAACCTTAACACTAGATAGATTGTTCGTATTCCTCCTCGCAAAACGATTTTAATCCACTGAAAAAAGATTGTCGTATTTTAAAAGCAGGATTTTAATGAGATGACTAAACGCGTTGAGTGAGTCTTCTGCCTCGGTATCGGTAGCAGTTAGTTTCTAGCTCGAATCAAGTGTACGGTTTCTGAAATACTGCACCTTTGTTTGTTTTCCAAATCGATGAAATATTGGACATTATTTTAAGATTATATTTCATAACAATAATGACGAACAAGGAACAAGCATGATGCATGATGAGGGTCATGATTACCTCAATAATCAACACCTGTAATCTGTGCTGTGCTAAGCTGTCTGTATTCTTCTACTGTTCTTGTCCTACAGCGTCTCCTAACTGTGCAACAAGAGAAGTAAAATATTTTGCAATTACTCTGTTACTCTTACTATGAACCAAACTTAAGTCTCTTTAGATGTGCCTGTACATTTATTCTAGTTCACCTTGTTTGCGATACTGAAAGAATACAAGTACATTAGAGGATAACATTTTCAAATAAAACATCAACAGGACACGGTTGAAGTGCAGAATTTATTCAATCATCGCGGTCAATGGAATAAATACAAACATCATACCAAAAAGGAAAGGTGTAACGTGACTTGGAGTATAAAATACATAACCATAGAAATTACGATCAATATCAACAATTCTATTTATTTGATTCTTGCATTAAAGGAAAATTTCGTCAAGTACGAGCATTGAACAATTCGGTTCGATTCAATTGAAATAAACGGAAGGATTTTTAACACGCCCTTACAAACCTTCCTCACGTGGCCCAGAATACATTTTTACAAGTCAAGAATTGTACGAGAACCGATATAACTGATGAATACGAAATTAACTGAATTACTATTATTTACCCATCTTGGTAACAAGTGATCGCCGAATTAATGTAATTCGTTGTTAATCGCACATCTTAACTTCATGAAATTGACACATGCAATACTTAACATGCACTTAAAACAGAGATGATACCCTATAAAGTTATCAGCAGGTCATTAAAGTGAGCAAGAAATCAAAACAAAAACAGAAAAATATGTAGCAAAGGCATTACGGATCAGCAAGTCGTTTGTTTAGGCACGCAACCAGACAAGAAAATTGAAATTGGTTTTGTCTTAAAAATATACAAAAATATTCTAGTTATATATCCTTCTGAGAAATGTCGTTAGGAGAGAATAGACGTAAGATAGAAACAGGAAGTATGGAAAGTAGGAAGTTAAGTAGTATTGGAAGAATGTTCGAAACACATGTGGTCACCTCATGGAAGCGCAAATCTGACTTTACTCGGTGTGTGACCATTATTAAGATCCAAGTCGTTAACTTTTTTTGAAGCGCACGATCTCCTTGTTTGACTGAAATAATTCAAGGAAATCGAAGCATTATAAAGGGAGTTAATGAACAAGCAGAGTTCTGGTGGAATAGGCGGAATTGAATATTATACTTACTCCAGTACTAATATTGGCACAGGAGGTGGGCATACGTGTTCATATGCTTCTTCTAGTGCTGCCACCACACTCTTCATTTCTTCAGTGGTAAGGAGACGATTAACTGAAATACGTAAGCACGGTGCAGTTAACTTGTACTCTTGATCCTCCAAATAACTTGGTTGAATTAAAGCAATGGCGTGATTAGTCTTGACCTGTCACAAGTGCAATACAATCATTAATAACTTAATAAAAATTTTCTGGCCTTTAAACACTTTGCATTACACTTACATATACAATGATTTTGTCCAACAGCTCTTGCTCGGCTTTACGATTCGGCGCTCTCCTCTCCATCACAGAAAGGAACTTTATAGGCGAAAGTTCGTGGCCATTTAGGTTAAAATATTTCATATGCTCCAGAAGCCTAAATATAAGGAAAAAAGAAACATGGAATATCAAAAAACAATTCAAGCAATATACTTCGGCATTTCTACGTACCCGTGCATCTCTTTGCATCTTTCTTGCAGTTCGCGAATAATTTCTGGATTTTCGTCAATTTTCTTTAACGCCATTATCCCAACTCCAGCCAAGAACGGTGGCAAAGATGCAGAAAAGCAATACCCTGCAAAATTCATCGAACGCATTAAACCTCACTCGACTTTAATTTACCAGAACCTGTAATCGATTATCCTTACCTAGGCCGGAGATTCGTTGATGGTCAACCACAAATTCAGATCCAGTAATAAAACCACCAAATGCACCCAGACCGTGTTCCATCGAGCCACAAATGAAATCGATGTCAGCGGGCTATTCATAAAAATCAAGCGCTGAATTAAGTGATGCCAAGTACAATTTCGATCTTTTTTGTTTATATTCACTTACATCAACTCCCAGATGTTGAGTTATTCCACGACCGGTCTCGCCCAGTGCGGCGAAGGATATTGATTCGTCGAGAAGTACTCGAACCTTGCGTGCCTTACATAATGCGACAATTTTCTTCAAAGGACAGAGTTGTCCCGTTTTGGCGTAAATTCCCTCAACCATGCAAAATCGCCGCCGAAGCATCGCCTTTTTCGGGTTCTAAAATTTAGGAGTGAGTTATGTGAACTTTTAACAGATTAAACTTTTCGAGAGCAAATGTTGACACTTTTCTTCCCGAAACTTACCTTATTATCACGTGTTGCCTGCTCCTCAAGCAATCTCTCAAGATCGGCTGAATCATTGTGTTTGAAATAAAGAATCGTGCTTTTCGACGCTTGCAGACCTTTTTGAATTGCGAAGTGACAAAATTCGTCCCTGTAATGTATACACATTTGTTTCCAATTATCCCATCTTTATACAATCAGGATATACAAAGCCATGAACTTCTTACACAAAAATCAAGTCTCCACTCTTGGCGTACGAAGGGATTGCACTTGCAATCGCACTGAAGCCGTACGAATATAAAGCTGTCTCTTCCACATTCATGAATTTGGAAATTTCCTTCTCCAAGTCCAGGTGCACATCTGTGAAAATTGGTCATACTCAGCAAGCCACATAACATTTAAGAAATTCCAAATTGTGCGCACCGACTGTTCCGTAAAATCCTCGTGGACCACATGAACCGACTCCATATTTCCTGATGCATCGTTCCGCTTCCGTATCGAATGAAGTATCATCGACAAATCCAAGATAGTTGTGCGTTGCAAGGTTCAGATATGATTTCCCCTCTATTGTGACATATTTTCCAGGTCGATTTTCTATTGCGCCCCAAATATTGGATCTGTGACTATAACTTAAGCTCTGTTCTGTTTCTGTGTCTATCAAGGGCTTTGGTTTCCACGAGGAAATGATCTCGTCTTCTTCCTGACGGACGAAATAGAAATAATCACTTGAAAAGTAAATTCTCTACGCTCTCAATTCTATTGAAGCTTAATATCATATATAATATCTCTTACCGCTCTTGAAAGGGTAGGCTTGTCAGAAGTTCTTTTCCTTTTAATAAGCCAGATTACCCATAATAGTAAGACTCCTTCAAGGATCAAGTGATAGAGCGGTGCCTACACAATAGGCCAAATGTAGTACGCCATTAATAAATTAATACCAACACGAATTACGAGAAATGTAAATGTCAACTTACATCTACGACCGCGTTGATGAGATACAAAATGGCATGATAAAACGAGTGGTCCATCACGGATCGGTTGGTTGAAGTAGACGAGATGCTGGCGAGTTTTAAGAAGACCGTGCAGGTGCCAATCGATCCGTGGATGTCGACAGCACTACCGAATTACTCACAGGGGGTAAAGTTAATTACATTACCAGGCACAGGAAATTATTTAAGAAAAAGTAGAAGCGTATTGTGAAAAGCCTGATACTTAATTAGTCATTGGAAGCACGAAACTCTTAATTCCAAACGACGTATTTACAAGTTGATATGAATACTACACCCAGCCCAAAGTAAATTGAAAGATTACACAATCCTAACTATAAAAGCCACCTCGAGTTCAATTCTCACATAACTGCACTGATCCCTCTCTACTTACCGGCTCAACATGCGATGAGCATGCCATATGACGAAGTGCTATGATGGCCTATGACTAATAGCACGTCATGCTACATGAGTCAGTTTTCTTGATGGAAAAGCGAAGCAGGCTCCTCCTCGAACATGTACTAATGGACTTATCTTCCGCGCTTATCTCTTCTGGACGTGTGTAGACTAGACAATAGACATCCATGTACAAAGTACAATTAATTACCAGGTCGTAGCCGATTGCCTTCCTCCCAATGCAAATACATATTTACAAAATGGATTGAATTTATTAGCATTCTATTCGAACAAGCAATACCTTGCACGTGATAAAAATCCATGGTATCATTCTAAAATTATTATAAATATGCTTATCGGAAAACCAGTGGTGACACTTTGTACTAAATACAATAAATACAATGAATTGAAATGTTCCTGGCTATATGCAAAATTTACGGAAACCTTTCAGATACATTTATTGACAACAAAGTATCTTCGAATTCTGGGCCAGATATTATAGTTCTTTATTAATTACAAAATAGTACAACTATGAAGAAACAACCAATTTTATCTGCTTAAGGCTTCCATAATTTCATTGACCCATCTTCGCTGTAAGTGCAGACGAGATTTTGATGAGGGTGATGACAGACTCCGATAACATCCTTGTCGTGTACCTGTTAATAAATTAAAGTCAAGTTAGTTATTTTCGAGTAAGCTATCTGCGATTTGATGCGTCGTCCGTGGACGCTATTCAGCTGCGTACCGTGAGTGTTCTCTCCAGTTTACCCGACACCACAGAGAAGCAATACAGCACTTTGTCCTCACCAACACAATAAATCCATTCTCCACGAGGAGAAATTGCGCAGCAAACGAAATCACCGCCGTCGCGTTTACCACTCGTAAATGATTTCACGATCTAAGAATTAAAGGGATTTTTAAAGTAGAACTCGGTTTGATTCTGATTGTGTGGAATAAATAAAATATCCCATTGGTACTTACTTGACCTTGCATATTCATGATGACTACAGTATTTGATCGATTACAAACGACGAAATGTTCTGGATTCTTGGGTAAAATTATCAGGTTATGAATTGGAATATCAACAGCTCCTGACCCTCCCAGTGACTTGTAGGTCTGAGAGGCTTCCGTTGTTTTCAGGCTCCAGATCTTGATGGAACCATCGCTTGACCCGCTCACGACTCCGTGGCCATCAGCTGTGAAGCTAACATCGTTCACAAACGACGAATGTCCTCGAAACTCTTTGATACATTTTCCAGATTTTAATCCGTGGATTCTACAAATAATACAATTAGCAATTACAATATAATTGGATTATGTTCGAGAGAGATACAGAGTAATTGAAGTTAATATCAATGTACCTTATCACACAATCAAATGAAGAGCTAAGGACTTGGCTGTTGTCTTTGGAGAACTGAATGCATGTGACTCCTTTTGAATGAGCTCTTTCAAATCTTCGAAGACACTGACCGGTAGATATTTTCCAGACCTTCATCTTTCCTGCTTGTGAACCAGCAGCAATCATTTCCGAATCACGGCTGAATGCTAAGCAGAGTACTGCTTCTTCCATCATCATGAAATTTTCCTGGATTTAAAAATAAACAGCTTAGCGAACATCCATTTAAGAATTTAACTGCGTTGCTTTTTGTGCTCACCTGGACTTGATATTTCAGGTCCTTCCTGATCTTTCCCGTCGTAAAGTTCCAGACTTCAATGAAACCATCAACTGAACCGGAAACTAAATATTGTCCATCTTGCGAAAATCGGGCACATTCAACGTGTGACTTTGTCCCAAACTTTATCTGTCTTGCTAGCGTTGTTGGGTACTTTTCATCTTCTTGCTCCTTCATTGACGCCTTACCACGGAAGAGATCGAGTGCCGTTCCAGGAGGAAGTAATCCTTGATGTTGTTGCCATTTTAGTGATTGAGCCAAGAGTGCCAGAAGCCTTGATGGAGGAACAACTGATACTTCTCCCGCCAAAGCTTGTGCTATTGCGGCTCGTCTCTTTTCCCTGCTGCTTCCTTCTGGATATGCCTCTCGTGGATCGAAGTATGATTTAGCCAATACGTTTTCTGTAGAACAAATATTTACAATGAAATTCCTCCTAATACGGCGTAACAATATTTTGGAGTCAGCAAACCTAAATGTAGATATCGTTCAGGTTGATTCTGCTTCATCATGATCATGGGGTCCGTCTGTCGTAGCAATGATCGAGCTGCACCCAGCTCACGTAATTCTACCAACTCGAGCACAATCTAGAATGATGAAAATGATGAGAATTAATCATACGTTTACACCACAACACTGAAACTCATGCGTGGGAGACATTACCTGCTCATACATATCTATTAGCTTCTTGTCTGGCAGCTTCAAGCTCTGAGTAACATTTAGTACGATGTCCCAATGACCATTTGTGATATCGGATGTGAAGCTTTCGATGCTGTCCACCGTATTCAGTGAGACTCCGGTTTCCTCCTGCATAACCTTCAGGCTACGATGCAAATTGGCTTCTTTCATGTACTGCTGAATCAGCCGTATGATGCTAGATAGGATGATAGCGAATTATATACCGCTGGGGCTATTTAGATATAAGCTCATAGGCACTTACTCGACGGATTCAATTTCGATTGACATTTTTGCTAATCACAGCGGTCACGTCAGCCGGCGAACCAAGTTAAAGACGGATAAATCTAGTGGAATTTGATCAATAATCTCTGTCCCTGAGAATCAATCCAATGTCACTGATGAGATTTCCAACTTCTTGAAATTCGGATTCAACTTTTATATTTTACTGTGATACTTTGCTTAGCATTTAGCGGTAGAAACAGTTCATGAGACATTCAAAAGATGCGCGGCTTCTCATTCCAGAATAAATGAGCGAATCAATGACAAACCCATAGAGTTTGTTCTTCCTGGATTGCTGTGAGTCCTTTTGTGATTGCTCATTCCCAGTTTTCTCGCTCAGTCATCATTGACTTGCTTTGGTGATCATTTGCGGCCGCATTTTCGTTCTTTTTTCGGTGATCATATAAATTTGGCTGGCGAATTAAATTTGGTAACGTTTAAATTCAGTTACGTGTCCAAAAGTCACAAAGGAGTCGAATTTGACGACTTGAAGCAAGTATCAGGTGACTGTTTTGTTCATTTTATGCTCATTTGACGACCATCTGATTGGCCTGAATCACACGAGCACCCATCCCAAAACCCGACTGTAATCCACTGAATAACAAAATTCATCTACCTTATCGAGTTCGCTTAATTATTCTACATAACAAAATTGCACGCCGTCGGCATGAGTTACAAGTGAAGCAAAAATTATCGTTTCGACATTTTCTGCAGCCTTCCTACGTATCATTGATTGATTATTATTTCCCTAGTTTGCGGTATTCGCGGTTAGTGAATCAATATACTGACTGAAACAGGAAGACAATCATTTATCTGAATAGTTTAGACACGTGGCTGTAGTAGCCAAAGGAGACTCACATGCAAACAGATTAATTGGCGCAACTGCTAAGATTTTTCTGCAGCAGTTATATGAAACTATATTCATTGTTTTTTGGTTTTTCCTTAGTGTAGTGAACGGCAAAGATTTAACATGGACGAAAAAGCGGAAACCGACGCCATTGTATTGAAAATCTTGGACTTCTTGAAAACTGAATATCACAAATCAAGTACTACTAATGATGCCAAAGAAAGTATTGAAGTGGCGATGCAATGCTTGGAGACTGCCTTTAATACGAATCTCAGCGAACAACAATGCAGAGTCAAAACTCCACTTCGAGAGCTCTTTCGATCTTACAATGCAACAGCTTCAAATCCATTGTTTGGTAGTCAAAATCCACTTGCTCAGTTATTTGGCGAAATGGGTCAACCCGGAGCCGCCGGCCCAGCTGCTGCGCGTGCACCGTCTGGAGACGCACCAATAAACATGGTATGCCACGATAAATTAAAATCAACGACTCATGCTAATTTTCCTTGTCTTTTTCAGGAAAATACTACGGGAAGTCCATACGAACAACCTCCTGAGGCATCCCCAGAGCAGAAGTCGAAGGCTGACGACCAAAAGAATGCTGGCAATGACTGTATGAAGAATGGCGACTTCACGGGTGCCTTAAATGCATATAATGAGTAAGATATTTCTTTTGCTCCTGCTACTTGGGCTTTTATTGGTGTCGACTAAAATCTTTGTTATAACTCGCTTTTACTTCGTTTCAGGGCAATTAATCTGGATGGGCGAAACGCAGTCTACTTTTGTAACCGGGCCGCAGCCTACCAGAAGTTAAATCAGTTGGATAAAGCATTGAGAGATTGCCAAATTGCGTGCCAGCTACAGCCAGACTACGCTCGTGCGTATGGGCGAATGGGGTAAGTAAGAACATAGAACCCGATTGTAATCCTTAGACCACTTAAAACCTTTCAGTTGCTTGGCCGTTCAGGGTTACCTACTCAACTATGGGCGACCATCAAAAGGCGTCCGCTTGCTATCGTAAGGCAGTTGAGTTAGAACCGAGTAATGAAAGCTACGCCAACAATTTGAAAGTCTCGGAGGAAGTTCTCGCCTCGGTGAATAGTGGTGGTTATACACCGCCACAAGCTCGTTCTCAAGCCGCACTGCATGGAATATTCAATAACCCATCGTTGATTAACATGGCTACTCAAATGTTACAAGATCCGAATATGCAGAACATGTAAGTAACCCAAACAAACACAGTGTACCTCCGCATGCACGATGATTTTTGACTTCGTCCTCCGACCAAGCCACTCAAGTCGCATGAAAAACAATTGTTCGTTCCTTTTCAAGGATGAGAGTCATGATGGGAGATTTGCCACCACCCGATGCCGGTGATCAGATGAATATGAACGGCTTATTCCAAGTGTATGGGTGAAGTAATTTAATTCGTTTTCCAATTCGTTCCTAATTCTTCTGTTGGCTTTCTTGTAGCGGTGAAGCTATGGCAAATCAAATCCGTATGTCGAACCCGGAATTGGTCGAGCAGCTTGCTACCCGTTTAGGCCAAGTTCCGGGTGGTCAGCAACCTCCTGGAAATCAGCCGACAAGTGGACAACAACCTCCTTCAGGTAAAGCTTTAGCAGAACGGCATTATTCCAAGTTTTCAGAGTGCCGCTTCACTTGGCACATTTCCAATGACTTCCGGACGAGAGTCTAAGCGATTTCTTGACGTAATCTAATCAGTTAACATTTTGAAGCGTGTCTGTTTAATACAACATGAGATTTATCGAATTTTGTTTCTATTTTCAGAGAACCAGTAATTGAAAACATGCTCTAACTACCAAATAGAAGCATGAAAATTGCCAGCACTGAAAACCTAAACATTTAAGGTATAACTTCAGCAAGAAGGAAGGAAATATGAGATTTACTCATTGAACTTTTACAACGCTCTTATACATAAAGAATAAGTGAACCCAAATAGATCTAGTTGCATGTAAAAGTCTGTGTTTGAAATCGTAAATCATGTTAAGTGTACTTCTGTAATTCAGATACTTATCAATCAAATCAATCCTAAATGTAAAGCATGAATAAATACGCGGATACGTGATTTTAATAATTTGTGATGGAAGCCTCAATTATATTGAGCAACATGACATGTCTTGTGCACAGAACGAGAAGAGAAGAGTAAAAGCAAGGGTTTGATAAATATAGCGAGCTCCTTTCTTCAGAGGGAATTCATGGACGTATGAACCCTTTTGTGCTTGGCTTTGGCATTCTGCAAGCTATTCCATTCAGCCGATTGAATGTTTTGATCTTGTCAATTTAGCCTTTATTGATAAAGAAGAATAAGGGCTAATTAAAAGTTGCACAAGCCTGTGAACCTATCACCATTGTCAAGATCTTAACTAGAGTAATTTTGTGTTCAGTTTTAATCACAAAAGAGTCGAGAAGACACAAGTTTGTGAACCTGCGGCGTATTGGGGTGTCCAGCTACAGCCCGAGTTAAACAAGTAGGGTTCGAGTTCCTACTAAACATAACGAGTCCCAAAACTTAACTTTGACTAATTGTATGAAGGTTACAGCCGGCGGAGAGCTGATCGATCTCAACTTGCTAGCCGCTGTGATACGTTGCGACTCTATGACTCATCAATCGAGAATTGAATAGGCGTTGCCACATATAAACTTAATTTCTTGATGATGTCGGCCTTCACTGACACGACGAGAGCAATTTTATAAGAGGCAGAGCCGATGCATCGTCAAAGTTCCATCGTCCGAATTCAAGTATCTTAACAAAACACAAGTTAAACATCGAAAATCTTTAACTACCAGAACAATGACGGCACTGGAATTTTTTGGATGTATGTTCATCGCATTTGGACCACCGTTCTCCCTTTTTTGCTTCACGATAGCAAATGATCCAGTAAAGATAATCATCTTGATTGCAAGGTACTTGAACGACTGAGTTTATTGATTTGTGCTAATTCATAATATCTCTTTCTGTTTACCAATAGTGCGTTCTTTTGGCTATTGTCACTCCTTCTCTCCTCAACTCTATGGAATGTGGCCTGGTCTTTACTGGACCAAAACCTGATTATCATCATAATATTCTCCGTCATTTTTCAAGAATGTGGGCGGTTCATTGTTTACTTGCTGCTTCGAAAGGCTGAGGCTGGACTGAATAAAGTGACAGACTCAAGCGCACAACTTGTGGACAACAAACATATATTAGCTTACGGTAAGACCCAAGCAACTAAGCAGATTCTAAGTAAATTGTAAATTAATGTGAATGCGTTTCATATTTCGGTTTCCTTGCTGATTTTTTTTGCAGTTACTGGACTTGGCTTCGGAATAATGAGTGGTGCCTTTGCATTGGTCAATGTTTTGGCAGATGCAGTGGGGCCTGGAACAGTTGGTCTTGTGACGGGAAATGAACGATCGACATTTTTCGTTGCATCGTCACTCACAACATTATGTTTTATCCTGCTTCATGTGACTTGGGGTGTAATATTTTTCCATGCGTTGGACAGCAAGAAGTACATGTACTTGGTTTTTGTATTGATAACTCATACTGGAGCCTCAGCAATGGTAAGCAACTAGGTTCAAATAACAAATTGTCCACGCACGAGAAGGGCATCAAATCTAATACATTTCTTTTATATTTGCAGACCTTGTTGAATAGTCACAACGACTACTTTGCCTCAATTATTCCAGAATATATTCTCTTGCTAATATGCGCATCCGTAGCGTTTTATGTGTCTGGTGGGAAGATTACCAAAGAAATCCTTAGTAGAGGGTCCCCGGCGGTTGTTTCAGTTCCAGTGCCAGATGCGCAATAGATGAGTTTCAAAATCTGCAGCTCTATGATTTCCGTTTTGATAATTTCTTTATAATTGATATGGTGTCATAATCGACTTGCAACTTACCACTCATTCGAATTTAATTTAGACTGCTTCTGTCCGAATACGATTACACATGTATTAACTAACTTTGTTACTCTAAAATGTACAAATTCAGCATATTACTGACGCGTATATGAAATAATTTATTGTTCTCGGAGCCAAAGCAACTTGGACGTGGCGAGTCTAACTAAATAACCTATAACAAAATTATAGTATTTAGATTAGCTAAAATACTAAAATTAAATATTAAATAATAAAATACGCGCAATCAAATGGATCCCAATGTCGTTGCTTTATTTTTAGCTGCATAACAACTGAGGCAAGCTGGTTACATGCTCGCTTGTCTCACATTAGAAAAAGTCAAATGCCTATGTTCAAATTCGATTTAATAACGTCCAGCAACTGGCAAATGTTTCTTTTCACATCATTATCAACTAAATTGTAGATTGATCTACAGTCTGCGTCTTAGTACAGCAGTCGTATGACTTCAGTACACGCGAATATTCTCTGGCTTGCGCTAAGAATGATTAAAATGGCCCTCACTCAGACCGTCATTCTATTTCGGTAGCAGACAGAGTACCCTTTATCGATCACATGAGAAAAATAGAGTAAGATTGCGCCCAGTGATCCGGTGGACATGAATTGTGGCGACAATGTTCAAAATAGCAAATAACGAATATTACACCACGATGGCTATTTTTTTCGTGTAAACATTTGACGTATCAATTTCGGTCTGCATATTTGAATGTTTATTATTGAGACTACGTCACGCTTGCTCATTTCTCGGAGAAATATTTCCTTTCACAAGAGTTATTTCTGGACACATTTTGCAATCATTATTGTTGATACGAGACGGCAGTGGTTGAGACACCAGTAATTTGTCTCGAAGTCGAATGGCCAAAATTTCTGTTGGTTTTAACCTTGTAATGACCCCAAAACACAGTAGAATAGCAGCCAGGCTTCCCTGATTATATACGCCACATTTTAAAACATATTTTGATTGATATTTCACTTTCACCCGGTTCATTTCTCGTATGGACAGTTTATCCTCAATCTACGGTCTACAATACGTAATTGTGAGTCTTGTGCTTGGCTGAGATCCATGCATTTGTTGTTTGCCTGCAACAGGGACAGACGTTCAATTACTTGTGCAAATACACGTACCTATTCAATACTTTTTCATTTGCTCCATTTGTTTGACTTTTTTGGTGACATTCGCAGACGACTGTGTTGTCAGTCAGATCCCTCATGCAGGAACACGCCACTATTTTTGTATCGCCAATTCTGTCGTTTCGTTTATTTGGAGAAGGACGAGGAAAGCAGAAGGATGGTACCTATTTGAATAAATAAAGATGCGAGATAAGAAACATTTCGAATGCAAGAATTAAAGAGGTGTCGAACATTATTTCAAGTTGGTAAGTTCGAGTCGGGGTCCTGATTCGTGATTTCTTTAATGTCGTTTTCGCTTGCTTGCATGCTTCGTCGGGCTGAACCGAAGTTGCCAGAAAAGGTGGCGTCCAATCCGCTGTGCTTCGTCGAAGCGCGGTGACATTGCCGCTAAGTAAATGGAACAAAAGGCTGAATCCGAATCCGTTTTGATTGATTGGCCTTAACCTTTCCGCAGAACAAGAAAAGTTTGGACGAAGCGCACCTCATACTTAATCTTAGAACTTTCTTTGTACACAGAACAATGTGGAAACGTAGTGGCTCCTCCGTCTCGACTTTGAGCCCATATTTTTGATCGCGACTTCACTTGACATTTAGGAAAATGGTGGGGCAAATGCCGACGTTCAGCTAGGGCATGAACTTACAGCCCTTCACTCCACATCGCAGTTCAGCGTTGAGTTACTCAATGGGAAACACTCGCTAGGTCTCGACCAATGCAACAAATATCATTCACGACAAATTGTCCGAGCTGTTGCACCGCCGTAAACGCCTCGTTCGAGAGGCACAATCTGAAAGCGTCAAATTAAATTATGAAGAGTTAATGGTAAATTGTTGCTTCTAGCTCTCCGTTTGAGTACACCTCAAATTACTTCCGTTTCTCTCGCTCCTTAAAACAGTCGCCATTGACGCATTGACCAAATTTCTTGAATTCTAAATGCTACTTTAGAATCACAACAGCGTTGGTCCATTCTCTTTGGGTTGGTGGATGAGCCAATTAATATCTGCGGGCACGTACGTCGTATATCCGAATTTAATGGCCCAAGCGATGACCTCTCGACAAAATTCAAGTATAAGGTATATGAAGTAAAAAGAGAAGACGCGATGGGCTTGGACGACGAAATGAAATTCTGTCCTACTGTCAGAGCAGGAACCAAGACATCGCAGTATTGCTTAATACCCACACGCAACTTGTTCCTCGCAGAAATAATCATATTCTTATCAGAAATAAGAAAGGTCATTACTATTATGGCAGCACAGGCATAGCGCAGTGCGGCGTACATGATAACTACCTGAGACGCACATCCTCAATCCACACGTTAATATTGTAATATTGTGCTGAACTGAACAGGAAGTGAGCCTGCACATGAAACAACTTCAACGAACAAATACAACCTAATTTTTTGGAAAGAAAGCAATTTACGCAACCGAATCGACGACTAGAAACTCAAAGGAAAGACAAAAGAAAAGGAAAGAGGTGGTCGTGCACTGAACCAGAAGTCTTAGCACGGCAATAAGTATTATGATGGTGATTGAAATTGAGACGAGACTATCATAATCATACAAAACAACACAATCTGCTACGAGTAAACTCAGACATATTGCTTGACATTGTGTAAAAGGAGAAAGTGGGATGAAGTTAACCAGCCATACCACACACAACGCAGGCATGCCTAGACGAGGTCAGATTCCTTCCCGATAACTGCACGAAAAAAACGACCAACAACCGAGACGTGTCTTGTCCGCAATAATACAACATAATTTATATCTGTGGTGCACTTTTATTTGAATTTATTTGATTTCTTTTACTTTCTACATAGTGAAACTTCGCCCGTCACGTCTCATATGGCTTTCTTTGAGGTTGACCATGAAACTGCACTCGTTGGGCAGTGGGCATCCGTCAGCAGTGTTTTGTCATGGTGCGTCTGCAATGCCTACCGAATACGAATTGCAATAAGGTGATGTGAAATTTTCAGTCATTTTCGTCTGCCTCTTATTTTGGAAATCTTTTCGTTTGACTGTCTCAAACCTGAGTGAACAGTTTCGATCATGCATAATTATTATTAAGCTTCACCAGCGTAAGCGTCGGCGTATGAAAGGATTTTTGCATTCATTCATTCCTGCGTAAAAGAAACCTGTCACGCATTCAAATTTGTTCACAAGCCAGATGCATTTTGGCATTTGCCGAGTTAGGCGTAAAAGCCGGAAACGATGTTCTCAACGTCATAATTTAATTGACTCACACATTTAATTATAGTTGAGTTGACTCATCTAAGCCAATTAACTGTATGCATTCATCATTTCGCAACACTTAGCTGAATAGTGCCTGTCCCAGGTCTAAAGTTGAAAGCTTTCCTTCACCAGCAGGAGCTGCAAACCGAAAATTTCTTAACGTGCAGATACAAAATTTCTCTTTGCAAGAAATGCAAGGCCCAGTTTCAAAGAGAACAGAAAAAGTAAACTCTGTGTCATAGAAAAAGTACCAGGCAACAGTTTTGCACACTGCGTCTGGCAAAACTGTTCAATACAATCTTCAAGTCAGGATTACGTGTGAGGCCACGGCGTACATCCTTACAGAGTGCTTTTACTTCGCACGGTCAGAGTGAGAACCGGGTCCCATGCTAAATTCTCATGTACAGTTTATTTGAGGAACTTTTTTACTTCAACTTATTCATTTGCTCTCGTCAGTATCCTATGGAGAGTTGAGCTGCCAACTACAACTCAAAGGTTCGGTGCACAGTTCCACCACAGCGTGCTCGCTCGTCTCACGAGTTGCATCATCGAATACTTCGATCTACTCTGACATCGGTTAATGGAATAACGGTTTGCTGTCATCATAATTGCCATCATTGTTGTAATCGAGCAAACGCTCCGAAAAATATCCAAAGAAAATAGCGCCTGGTCTACTGACATCGAGTCAGAGAAAGTGTTTGTTTACGTTGTCATTGAAGTAGGAACTTTCGCGAACTTCACACTTGTGCTAAAACCAAATCCTGAAACATATCATTACACTTCTGAGTGATAAATCCATTAGAGATAAATCTAGCTTGTACACGCTCTTCTGTCTATGCTCTTGTAACTGTAATGGGATAGCTGACATTTCCAGCTGGAGAAGGGAGAATGTTGAGAGTCTGCAAGCGTTGGGAGAAATCCGCGTGTTAAGACCATTAACTTGTTGACACTAAAATCAAGTACCTGTTAATAACACCGAAATCCACCCTTCTCACACCTAAAGTGGTTTAATTCACTTAAGGTAAAGATTACACTAACAATCTCATCGTTTTAACTTGAGAAAACTTCAAACGCGGCTCCAGAAAGAAAGAATCCATGTGATCTTCTAAGGATATGATTATGTAATGATTTGTGATTATAAAATAGTGCTATAAATATCAAACACGCACAGCTTTCAATCCCCGTGCACTTTCTGCAAAATCTGCTGCCGTTCTTGTGTCTCAGTGCGCTCATCCGTGCAACGTGCATATCATACTTGCTTTAATGCCCGGCTGCCTGTCTGAATAGGTGTTAATATTTCTGAACGTGGCCCAATCGAAGTGAAACGTAAACAAAGATACGCTTTAGTAGAGAACGAAGAAATCAATGGTGCATATTAGATAAGCGTGCTACTTGTCACACCGTTGAATATAGTGCACATAATTATCTTCCTGTGCGACAAATACTTTCACATAAATTGCTCTCATGTTGTGCTTCGAATTTGTATGCATAACAGGACATTGATAAAGTGAGGAAGATTTGAAACTTTGCAGATTACAAATTTCAAGAGCAGCCCAAAGCTCCAAGACTTGACACGCTGGTTTGCGCGCTCGGTGAAATGATGAACGATTAGATTTACGAATTTCAAGAACAGGATGCAAAACTTTTCATCAACATTTATTCGTGGCTTTTGATTTTCAGATTTGTTACATTTTATAATCTCATAGAAAACTTTCCAGCTCACAACATACACAAGACGAGACTTGACTCTCGCTTTTCGAACGCAAAACTTTCTCCAAGTGAGGCTTTAATAAAATATTCGCTGTTGTCGATGCGGACGCTGGGGCGCACAAACATGTAAAGATTTCTCAAACTTATGTGCTTCGTGTTTGACTACCATCTCCCATTCTTTCATCGACGATACTGTACAGCGGAGTGTGGCAGTAGTTTTGCACTGATGCCAAATAGTTCAGAGTTGAATGCTACTGGCTGTTGAAGGGTTCATTCATAGTTTGAATTTGAAGCGAGCTGGGAAACAAAGGGGAAAGTTGTCTACAAGGTAAGTGAGTGTGAACAAATTCATGTGTTCATGTATTGTACGAAATCATTCAGGCGAGAAACTAAAAGTAACGCTGAGAATTTAAAGGTGCTTCCTGAAAGTTTAGTTTCTCTTCCGATTGCATACAAAGTCTTATGGCCTTTGCTTACCTTTCGCTCTTCTTTCTCCCACTTTGCATTCTGACAGGCTTCGTTCCCATCCACCCGTGTACTTTCGGAATACGAAATGTGTAGCGACTGCACTGATATGGCGCGAAAAATTCCTCACCACCATTCCAGTGTTTTATCGTTCTACTCCTCTCGCGCTTGACAACAATACTTGAATAATTTAGGAGAGTGAAAAGAATGTGAGAAGGGAAGAGACGAGACAAGACGCCAAAGGAGCTCGAGCTCCATTACACGATGCTATGCATATTATATTTTGAATAGTTTTCACTTCAGAAAACACGAAAGGGTACAGCAGAAAACAACTCAATTTACTCGTTTTACAAGGTTGGCAGCGTCCATAAAGAAAGGAACAAGCAAATGGCAGAAGAAATTAAGAGAAGTGCAGAACAGGAAGGAAATGGCACAGGTTGCAAACGGAAGAGGAAATGCAAAGAAAGTTCTTGGTCTGGTCTTGGCTTTATTTATTTAATTAATCAGGCAACTTGAGTGTTTAGCGGTGGTTTCCCACAACGTGAGTTCCGGCAGCAGCCACCTGACTTGTGCCACTCGAAGTCGTGCAGTTTATCCAGCTGTGAAGCGGAATCCGTGGTTCAGGTCTGGTCTTTCTCAGACCACTCCAGCACAAAAGCGCATACTTTTTGCACCTGCAAACTGCGAGGTGTTCCTACCAAGAGTTTTTATTGCAATGAGTTTTACACTAAATTATTTAAGTGCATGTTTGGGTCTTAATTATTGCATCGATTGCCACTTGCGTGAAAAGTCCAAGACTTTAAGCCTGAGGTTCCATTGCTTGAGTTTCAAGTTTGCCAAACTTTAATTTTAAACTGAAAGCAAAAGTTTGTAACATGACACCACTCTTAACGTAATAAAATTTCCAGAATTACAGTTGATCATGCAAGTAGAGCGTTACATGCAACTGTTAAACTCAAAATTAAAGTATTTACACATTCATGCTCTGACATTTCGTACGACACAAAAAGGGGCACAAATTTGAATAAAAGTTGTGACATTTGGAACGAAGCGGAATGAATAACGAGCATGACGACAGAAATGCAGTGTTTCGCCTTGCCCCATCTGCTGATTCTGTTCCCGTCCCTGTTTATACGTTCATGCCATTGTGCATCACTCTGGAGGCTCAAGGTGCATTTCACCATGCCATGCTGAATTATTTGTAATAGCGTGTCGTGCTTCCGTTACTACAGATACACACTCATCTTTATTGCTCGTTGAGCAGAATTCTCCAGGGTTCATTCGCTTTATGTTCGGATTTGATCCGCGCTGCTCCGAGAGTCTCCGGACAAGATCATTACGAGTGTCCCTGTGCAATTGTGCCTGGTGTGGCGGGGAAAGTCACGAGCTCAGTTTAATAAGTCATTAGAACTTTTCATGAATCATGACCTTCGGCACAGCACAACTTTAGAGCTCAATTTACAGTTCATGGAGAAAGTTCAATTATTTTGAAAGCGTTTATGCGCACGTGAGTCTCCGCTCCAACATCTGCACTAATTGGCATCATCTTGCAACGGAAGCATTTGTAATCGTGTAAGATGCACTGTGATACTAGGATGAGCATGATAAGAGAACGTTTGCATCCTACGCAATTTGGAGTTAGTCTATATTAATGCAAAACACAATTTCAACTGTAGCCATTAAATATTTTAAAACTGCGAGAGGAAAATTAAGAGGGAGAAAAACTCCGAAACGAAGGCGGGAATTTGAGAGCTCAGTGCACCAACTTAATTGCTATTGCATTTGGGCAAAACATTTTTACCGTTCTAGGTTAATAAACATTTACACGCACACGCGTGTTCACTTGTGCACTGTGCGTGTTGAATGAGACTGTAAATGAAGCATTCTCAAGTCATGCATATTTATTCTTCGGTTTGATTGTGGGTGAAACACCGACCTGTGCACTCTGCCAATATAGCTTGCGTATTGCATTGCGAATCTTAATTCTGGAAATGCAAACGAACCGCAATGTTGAATACTCTGAGCTTATTGAACATGTGGCTTATCCTTGACTACACATTTCTGTCTTGAGTAATAATAAAAGTACATTTTCACGCAACCTCCTGCTCCTTCCTTTTCTGACCTCGGATACATTTACAGACTGTTTGCCTAAACATGGGCACCCGATCGGACTCGCACTTTGGAATTTTGCAAGGTAGTCTTTACGCACAAATGAAAACTAACAACAAACCAGCAGCAGGATTACGAGAGTCGTCATATCGCACTTTAATGTGCTTGCTGTTGTTTATTTGATCGACTGAAACTGATAACCTTTGCGAGTACCAGTTCTATAATGGTTTTATGGCTCACTACCCACTAATGCAAATTATGTGTTCTGGGCAAAATGGCAAGAGTCGAAAATGAATTTTTTATACTGTTCCGTGTTTGGTTTCTAGTCTGAGGGTTCGGGTTCGTGGCCAAGACATTTATTGTTCTGGTGTGTCTGTATAATTTAATAACGCAACGTGAACTACCTCGCGCTGGGCTCATTCATGCCGTGATTGTGCCATTAGCCACCTCATATTGCTTCCTGAACCTCTTGGTATGCAGGCATGACTCTCTTAATGCAGAATAAGTCGGTCAATAAACAGAAAATCAAACCACTAGGAACTGAGCACAATATCGTCTCCATTACGAATTACGACAGAAGTTAAGGCCGTCTTGAAAGAATTTATGCATCCCGGCAGCGGGTCGGATTTGTTTTTAATTCTTTGTAAGTGTAAGCAAATGCGAGCATTTGTGGTATGTCAAGTTCAATACTTGCGCCGCTATACTCACGCCGTGTGACATTAAAGAATGTTTATGAATTTTATGGGCTAAAAATTGACGAGATTTTAATCGACTGTAGGCTCGGTTTTTTTGCCATACTAAATAGCACTTCAGATGAATGTGCATCATTGTGCGAGCGAACCCCACATTTTGGCTCTTGCAAAAAGATTTCGGTTCTGTCAGGATACACAATCAGTGTTTCTGTTAAGAGAATTTTCAATTTGGGACTCGCGTAGCCAGAATTCAGTTTACTGATGCGTATATGAGTTGTTCTGTCAGCCCTTCTACCTCTCTTCGTCGTTTGCGGTGCTATTATTACCTTCTCTTTCGAGCTTTGTTAATAGACTATGATCTCGTTGAGCACCATTTGGAAGGAAGTTCGGCTGTCCTCTTCTTTGTTTTTGTTACATAATCTGAAACCGGGGGTATCGTGCCCACGGTATTGCAGCAGAAATTGGATCTCGTACATTATTCGCCGGGTTCTCATGTACCACTGAACCAGGAACAGAGTAGCAATCGGTTGCTTTTTGTAAATAATGAATGTGGGTATTTTTCTGCACGAAAGTGTTCGTATCTCTCAACTCGCCAAACAAAGCATTGTATTGCAAAAATATAAAATTCCTGGTCCATCAATGTATAAACAGTGCGTTCGTATGCGGACCCGGCCTGCCCCTTTCGCATCCTGTAATGGATGGACAAGCAGGTCAGAACAAGGCAGGCCCGTCAGCCGAGGCAACTTCACTTACCTTTCCCCGCACCTTCGTTTTTTGTTTGCCCGGACTTGTCTTATTACGATTGCAATGCTTCTTGCTTTATTACGACCACACCATATCGTCTCCGTGCTTTACCTACAGCTACTAAATGGATATCTCTTGCTATTGTGGTTTTCAATTGGCACTTGAACACCCCAGAATTGGATATGGGCCAGCACTTTATTTCAATTTGGGAACACGAAAAAAAACTCCTGTGATACTAAAAGTGAAATGAGATTTTGCTCTCGCTGGCTTGGTTTGCCTCAATTGTTTTTGCATCCATTCCCCTTGCTTAAGATGAGCAGAATCCCTGCTGCCTCAACTTTAAACCTGACGCGAGGTCAGGTTATAAAGCAGATAAACTTTTAACTAGCCCGTAGTCATGGCTCTCTGGTCAGACATTAGATCAGGTGTGGAATTGATTTTCCAATCCCTAACCGAATTATTTCCCTTGCTTTCTGAATTAGGTTACTTCTTCAAAATTACATTTCACTATTAAGCAGCAGGTTCGGTAATCGAATGAGTACGGCACACACATGCGTTGCACATTTCGATGGCACGACGTTTGTTTACGAGTACATCTTTTTAAATTAGTAATGGTCATTATAATTAATCCAGAGTTTATTTTTCCTTTCAGACAACCAACAATAGCGTTGTGAACTGATAGAACTATAAAGGTGTTGGATTGATATACAAACGGAGGAAGAATCTGACTTGCATCTTGTGAACTGTACACTCTTACATTGTGTGTGTCAATTACAAGCGAGGCCTGAAGCGTGAAGACAGAAAGGGGAACATGGTTGATATATTTTAATGGTTGATTGTATTTCATGTTTAGTGTCAGTGAAAAATAAACTTAAGAACGGTACGTTGGCCGAATACATAATTTCTGGGACGTGCAGATCTCTTTTGCAGTTGGAACACGAGTAGGAGAAAGAGAAAGACAAGAGAAATCTTCATTTCTTCATTCTCATCATCTCTCTTCTACTCGGCTGGCCAAGTTTCTCTCTACACTGCTTTTGTAGCTGCGAGAAGAAAACGAGTTGCAACGAGACTTTCCAGAGACGACCAGCCAGTATAGCAGTCAGACATTTTGATCTCCGCAGCAAACACATCCTCCTTCCCTCGAGCACAATGCGTAAATACAAGCATCACCGAATCGGAACAAGCAATATGTGGGCATTGTTGTTTCTGGTTGAATTGATCCTGCTGGGTAAGTATTTAATAACTTCCTTTCCTCTAACTGTCTTACGCGCCAACTTTCACTTTCTGCTACTCAATTTGCATAAACTTAACTTCGGCACACTGCCACTTGCATTGTGTACAAATTTTGGTATGCCAAGAATCCACAATCGCTATCGAGGACTCCGGATGTCTTTCACAATCGCATATTTTACAGACATGGCGATCATGCCCATCTAGTTTATGCGGTCCTATCATATTTTATGTCCACACTTACATTTTTATTGCTGTGACTTCGTTTACTGCGTCTCATAAACATTCTGTAGTACACCCCAGGAAAAGTACGCACGAGCGCTAGCTTCTAAATTGTTGTACAACCTTGCTATTCGCCGAACAAGAATGAGGCCTCGTCCCTCAACTTAGCGAAAGTCAGAGGAAGTTTGTTAATTCGCAAGTCGCGGCGTCGATTCGCACTACCACATTCGCGTGCCACTTGGTTAAACATGTCCCGCAGCTCCGTGACCCACACTTGATTCATGAGCTACAGAAACTAAAAACACTCGTGCCCCAACGCATCAAAATAATAAAGTGTAAAAATGTTGTCGTTGACAATGACAAATAATTGCAGCTTTTATTATTTCTATTCTCATGGTAGCATGCATCCATTACGAACGGGAAGTCGTCCACTGACACCCTCCACTTTACTTTCTACTTTGCTGTCGTTGTCAAACAAAAGAACATTTTCAATCGTTTCTTTTTTGTTGTCGACTTTACCCTGCTGAGTCGCCATGCCGGTTTTTCGCCTTGCCTTTTGTAATGGCAGCTTTCCACTTACTTCGTACAAAAATACACTTTCGCGTCTCGGAGTACAATGAAGAAAGAGATACGATGACAGGATGAGGACACAGACGCAGAGAAGAGGTCACACATGGAAAACAATTTGCTCAATCAATTTATGCTATCCGATAGGAGATTTATATCAATGCCCGTGCATAAGAAAGGTGATAAAATACGAAGAACGAAGAAAACTTGCGGTGAGGAAGTCCTTGGACTTTTCTCCTTTGTCACGCTCTCGCCTAGCAATACTCGCCGTTATCACTCTTATTTCACGTTCGTGCTCTCGACGAACATCGAAAGTAATGCGAAAGGTGTTCTACAGGCGGCATGCGTGCAAAGTCCAACGGGCGAAAGCAAAAAAGTGTAAGTTGGCTATTAAGAAGGTGGAATTGACATTGACTGAGAGTCTCCTTCAGAGTTTTCAGACGTACGACGACATTGACATTTCGTAAAGTGAAAGTGAAAGAAATTGCGTAACAACAATACAATAGGCCGACTACTCTTCTGTGCAGTGAGAAATTGTTGAATGGCGAGTGGCGTGGCTTTCACCGCGTAATTGGATCTTGTGTCTGCGTTTTAATGATTTAATTTTATTTCCACACAATCCAGAATAAAGCCAGGCGTAGGTCTTGTGGTTCGCGAAAATTTGTCCTTTCCATACTCGCTGCCATTTTCTATTTGCCATGCAGACTCTTATTAAATTACGTGCATAATTCCCGTTTTAGAGACCAAACGGAACAAACCATTTCATGTACTTTTATCTTGGTCGTCATCGCAAAACGGCCAAAACTTTCATTTAATTTTTTGATGCGATGAAGATAGACTCGTGTCCTTGCTCCCATGTACGGTGTAGACCACATTTGCCGTTCGCGACTCTCATGCTCCACATTGCATTACCTGAACCACCTTGAGGACATTTTTTTTCGTCTTCTTTCTCTGACTTCAGAGTCGGTTAAAGCGGGCATACAGAAATCTTTACTTTTTTTCTGGTTCGCGCACTTCTGCCTAACTGTGTAATGCATTCCAGCTTGTACTCGACGTTCCTTTTCCTACTTTAGTATATCATGATCATGTTCTTCATTTCCTTCCTTATTTCGTGTTTTTTTGCTGCGAACAAGAAAAAAAGTTTGGGAGTAAGAATTGTCTTAAATCTTTTGCCACAAAACTTTTTTCCACAACGCCTTTTGCCCGAATTTTTTTTCCCACAATGACCAGATTCAATACTGTTCTTTCTGCCACAATTAAAATTGTCACAACTGTCGCGTATTCACTTCATTATTTTCCGAAGTCAAAGAGTGTATAAAAACTTATATGAAATTGAGAATACTTAACATTTATTAACAAAATATGAGTTTGCCATCTCCGAAGACAATCAGTCTTGCTAGGCGATTTTGGCAACTAAAATTTCGTCTCCTTTGATACATTTCTTTTCTGACTCATTTCAATATCTGTCTTATGTGTAGCTGCCTATCTACACTTAATTTAAGAATTGTGGGAAAAGAATTATGGTAACAAGGAAATTGTGGCGAAAGGTAGTTTGGGGGGGAAAGTCGGGCAAAATCCATTGAAGGAAAAGGTTTTCGGGCAAAAGATGGTACACGGTAAGAACAAATGACGGGAAGACAAAAGAATGAGCGGAGAAAAGAACCACTTGAAGAGCGCAAGAGGAAAGCAGGCATGCGAATTGAGCTGCAGGCCATCGAAGTTTCCTTCAGTAAAGTTACACAATACGCGAGAGTCTCATCGTTGAGCTGTGGAACGCTTCTCATCCGCGGTACGCTTCTGGGGCGTCCCTTGAAGTATTGTGCATCCAGCAGCTCCGTGTTTTTCGTGTGTTTCTTTGCAAACTAAACTCCAAGTTAACTTTCTTCAGATTTTTTCAGCTCGTCTCCTTCTGCATCTTGTGTAGCAAAAGGGATGCCCTATTTCTAATAAATTCATAGAAATACGCAACATTTTGATGTTTAACCTTCTACATCATTTCTCAACAGTTTGATCTTACTAACTCTCAGTCAGACACAAAAAATACATTTCTTTATTCAGGTAGCAGCTGCATAGAAGCCCCAGAATCTGCATCACTGTAAACAAAACTATGAATTAAATTGTACTCTGCAAGGTCGATCAACATCAAATTTTGCTCTGACACAATTGGAGACAGAAGAAACGAATGGATACGTGCACTCAGATATTGACTTTCACGTCATGTACAGCGGAGTTGAACAGGCTGACCAGAAGTAAACCTACTGCATTATTATTTATAGAGTTGAGCATCGTACCGAGCAGATATGTACGCTGCGCTGGACAATAATTATACTCAAAGTACTCTGTGCGTACGATCGAATGCCTTGCGTAATTCCACTCCTTTAAACTTTGAAATCGATAAACGCAAGCTCCAATTTCGACTAACTGAGCATGTTGCGTCTTGAATTGATTCTCTCGGCGTCGGACCTCTTTTTACGACTTTCTCGACACACCTTGCAACTGCAGCTGGATGTACTGCCTAGCCGCTGACTGACAACATAATTTGCTAAAATATTTACAACATCAACAATGCAGAGACATATGAATGCTTCACCAGGCGGAGAGTGTCTACAATTTATGATGAGCCGAATGAGAAAAGTGATGAATGTGAAGTGGCGCGAAAAGCGAGAGCGCCTTATCGCAGTGAAGAAGGCGTGTATGTTTGAATTACTGTCTGAGACGAATGCTGGAAAAACGCGAAAACGTACTTGGTGGAATTATCATATTTGATTACTCAAAAAGTTCCTCCTTTCGTCGGCGGCGGGGAAACGTTATTTAGTCAAAGTGGTTCTTACTAGATTAACATTGCTTTGTATGTGTAATTTATGCGTACACAAAAGAAAGTACAATTTTTCCGTTGTGCAATGTAAATATGACTTTCACATTAAATTAGGGCAAGCGTCGAGGAGCGGGACTGGCCGCGAGTTTATGCAAAAGTGGTGGATACTAATGTAATAAGCAGAACGATAAACACAAATACTGTCAACAGTCCAGCCTCGGAAGCCGAGAGCGTTACTTGGCCCAATGAATGTTCGAAGGACAGAAAGAGAAGTTTGAATAGTACGCAGTCTGAGATATTATTTCTGCTTATATCTGAAGTAGAGAAGTAGGTTTCCCTGAAAATGTTCTGACACTCACGTGGGTGGAGAACGAGAGCCTTGTTATCGTTATTAGGAAATGTAAACACTTATCGGTTTGGTTAATACGTGCTCATATAAAGCTAAAATTTTAAAATAATCGAATTCAGTTCGCCCAATTATTCCAGACCGAATGTGGAACACGAACAGTCATCAATATAATGCGCAGAGGTGCAGTAAATATCTGCGTCTTTTCTACAGTCTGACCTTTTTCGCGAAATTTGCCTGAAACTTCGTGTCTGCACTTCCAATCAGGTATATAATCACACTCACATAGAGTTTTCACATTTTAAACATCGCTGTCATGGTTTGATGCTGTCCGTTCATGTTCATGTAGCCGCTGTTCATTTTGTCTTCAATCAAATATTCAAATATCGTTGTCTTCAGACCGACATTGCGAATACGAACGACTTTTTGCATTAGAAGTATATTGCAAAAAAGCACGCACTTCATCCCATTTTTAAATTCCTGGTTGTAGAGCTCTCCTGATGCGGTAAACAACGAAACCTTCCAACATAAATAAAAATGTAGTTCAATTTACTAAATTATGATGCTTCATGCTACAATACAATACAAAAATGACAGGAACTAGAATCGAGCACGCCACATTGTGTTGGAGTGCTACGCTCGAGGGTCGAGGAGTGAAAAGGGATTTTACCCTTCTGATGAAAGCACATAAAGTGATGTAATTTTAATTCTTTAATTTCATTTCTATTTTCAAAGATTAGCAAATATAGTGTCACTTTAATAAGTTTCCATAAAACCCATATCGTCACTAATACTTGAAGAATAAACTTTCGCCACTCATGGCAAGTGAATCAGTTTTTAGGTCTGGGACATGCAAAGACTCCGAGCAATTACTCTTGCCATCCATACATGTGGAACCTTATAGTCAAAGAAATTGTCGTCCCGGAGGAAGGTCATTGACAAGCTCTGCACAGGAAAGAATTGAACCGGTTTAGCTTTCAGGCGATGGAACTTATGCATGTTTTTTTAATTCAATTCGGTCAAGTCATTTCGCGCCCACAAATATACGCTGTTTCATTTGGTCGCTGCCGGCTTCAATCCATTTTTTCGACTGACACATATTTCAGCAAGCGTAGAGTGGAAACACTGCTATTCCCGCCACATGAATAAGAAACATGCATCAATAGTAAATATTTAAATATTATATTTCAAAATGTCTTATGTCGAAATATAATTTATTCACGGGTATTGTATTTGTTCCTTGCAACACTAACCAGCACGGTGTTGATATGCGGCAAGGGATCGGCGATCTTATCTTTTCTTCGCACATGAAGCCATCAGCGCAGTATTGGGTTTCATTTTCTCGCTTTCATTCGTCCTGCGCGTGCATGTATATAATGGCAATACATATTTCATCAAATTTTCCATTTTTCATATTACTGTGTGTTTACTTTATCCCATCCTTCTCGCCGCCGCCGCAACACAATTTCATTCCGAATATTGTGAAAACTATTATGATGCTGCCACTTCCCACTTTTCCTTTGTGTATCCAAATCCATTACATGAACCCTTTCTACTTACTGGCGATCATTTTTCCCGTTCTCCTATTAACTGGGCGGATGGATGGAGGGATTCCTCTAGACGACGACCACTACAAAACTTCAATGCATGCAGTCGCTGTACGCATAGTTTGAATGAGAGAGGTGTCCTCAAGGGAAGTGGGATGATATTATCAACAATACCAAAGTCTACTGCCTCATTTTTCTGCTTTATGTGGCCCCACCATTGCCTACCATTGTGGCCTTTGTTCTTGTATTGAAGCATTTCCTTCTTGACTCTTTTCCTGGTTTCGTCTTTTAAAATATTTGTTTATTTTTTGTTCAAGCGTCTCTGTCCGCTGCTCAGTCGGAGTATACGCGATGAGGAAAGGGCTTGATACTCAAGAGATTTGAGGTTGTATGTCTCAAAATGTTACAAAAGCAAGACAGGACCTCATTCAATTTTCCGTGCATGGATTTCTTTCCCTCGCACAATGAAAGTGCAAAGGGGAAAGTCAGATGAAAACTTTGACACTGAAAAGGTTCCTTTTCCAGTCTGCCATGTCCTCATAGCAAGCACTGACTGCTCTGCTCGGATTCCTTTCATCGCCCAACGTCTTGGCCTTTGAATTGACTTCTGTAGTCATCGTGGGTATCACGCTGTCCTCTCGTCTTCATCAAAAGACTGACCTTTGCGCTTGACAAAATTGTCAAGCGCTGGTCTCTCAGATTGAGTTTCGCTGCAATACTTGACTCGGGTATTTTAAAGCTATTGATTTCAATCCACCTGCCTGCGCTATTGCGTTTATTTTATTTAATACATGCTTTGATCCTTATGAAGCCAAGTCTTTCCAACTTTTTGTGGTTCCTGGTCTTGTGGTTTGGTTTTTATCTTGTCAGATCATACGCGTGATGACATTTCAAACTTATCAAAAGTTAGATGGACAATCCAAGTCTGGTAAAGTAATTGTACGCAAAATCGTCGTGGCTGTTTCAAGGAATCATTGTACAATAAACCTTAAAAGGAATGGAAATGCAAGTCGCTAATACTGTGACTACTTGAAAGAAACGCATTACTGTTCGCGGTGTAGTAAGAATGCAATACAACACCGGCTTAAAAGACACTGCTAAAGCTTAAACAGAACAAAGCTAAATGCGAGTGTGAAGTCCGGGTAGAAAAGCAGGAAAGAGTTTAATCCAATTGGAACCACCAATAGTTGTCCCTGACCGCCTAAACCTTCGGGCTTGCTTTTAACCTCTCAATACGCAGGAAAGGCAAATGCAGAAGGATTTGAGACGAATTTATTCCGCGATAGGATTTATGAGGAAGCTTTCCGCGTCTCCTGTGGCAAGTGCATTGTGTATAAATCGTTTTGAAACAAGCTTTGCGTTGCGTTGTTGTTGCTTGCTGGTTGAAGCTGAATTTCCCCTGAAGACTGTTGCTGAGCTGCGTAGCTGCGTTCGTACTTTTGTTTCAGCGTGAATTTATTGTTGACAAAAAGACCTGCTGTTTACACAGGATATGAATACGGCATGAGTTGGCGCTTTCCAAGCGTACGGTTTTGATGAGAGGAAAGAACAATGGAGTGCTCCGGACAGCAGAATCGTGTTTCACTGCGGCAGGGCAAATTGGATTCACACCAATTTGCATAGTTGCTCCGATTATGACGATGGTGGTGGCACGAGAGCGACAGCTTGATGGGATTCGAAACAGAGCAGCTCATTCATAATTGAAGTTCATTAGGCTTATGTTGTTCTAAGTGACTTTCTCCTGTTTCCATCTGATGATTCTATTTATAGCCTCCAGAGATCACAGCATTTTATCATCGTTCAGTCATCCTGAACTGAGTACAGAAGCTGAGCAGCCTCGTCCCACAGACCTGTCCTGCGTCGTTAGCGAAACGAAACGAACAATGAACGGACGACGCGCACAGATGAATTATTTTCCATCATAAAATATTCATCGGGCATTAATTGAAATGACCTGAACATCCACTCTGGACAATGGAAGTGTTATCATTGTTCTGTAGCGACCGTCCGCGCGGTGTCCTGCATGGGAGCTCACGCCAACACTTCCAGAAACACTCCCACTTTGTTTTGGACATTGCACCATGCTTTTAAGAGAGGTTGACAAAGACCATAATGGGCTTACCAGTTTCGCTGAGGGCATGAGCTCTTTGACACTCTGAATTACAACGTGCATTTTCGTGGAATTCTGAACTTGTGGCCGGTCCTAGTTTGCGTCAATCTCTTACCTTTTTTCCGCCTTCGCCAGCATGCGCCTACACACTTTCCACGCGCTTGTCGTGAATTAAAGTTTGTTCTAAACTATTCCATGACAATCATGGAAAGCTTCATCCTATTTCATGGCTGTTCTTTCGCTTAGGCTCATTCAAAATTATTCAATTTGCCAAATTAGTTCTGACTTCTGGAACTGCCGAAAAAATCGGACGAATTTGAAGAAAGCAGCACCTCGACACTTTAAAATTCTACACTCGAGTTGTGGTTTTGGTACGCACTGATGAGTACGGTTTGCGGTGTTGCAGAATTCGAAGAACAAGGGCAGGCAAGAGAATCCAGCCACTCGCAATTCTTGTGGAAACGCGGTCAGAGAATCTGGGCTTCATTGTGAATTATGTAACAAATCTAATACCCTGGAAATCTACTGCAGAAATAACACGTCTTTAGAGTGTTCAGAACGTAGTGAGAAAGTCTTTTCGGGTAGTAGAAACTCATGTTTCATTCTGTTTGAATGTACCCATGTGCTCTTGCCCGCAATTCCATGACATTTATTATGAACACCTTTGCCTTGCTTTCTCTGCGTACATGGACGGGTGAAGGGGTAGGGAGTCAGTGCTTCTCACCTTATAAAGGAGGCTCTGTGGAATGTTTAATATTTACTAAAGAATGAATCCACGACGGCTTGTCTGTGGTTTGCTACAAAAGTAAAGGAAAGCGTACGATAATTTTTTTAAAAATATTTCACGCGTTTGCAACTGAAATCAGAAATCTCCGAAATCGGCTGGCCGCAAGATTTCATGAGCAAATGTGAAAAGTGAAATGACACACTTCTGTTTTATTTTGTATTTTTGTTTAGGCTGGAAGATTGATTATGTTGAATTGTTGATGCTCCAACAGAGAGTTTCACGGCAGCCAGATACAAAAGTGGGGCACAAGTTAGACGGTCGACTGTCGTTGTTCAGAGTCTGAGAGATGTTTACCAAAATTTTGTTAATAATTAATTATGATAGGCAGAAAGACTACAGGGAAGGAAGCGCCCAAGTTTCTGCGAGGTAATAACCGGAATATATAATACTTCTGCTTCACTTCTCTACCGTTACGGCAGCATTCCCATTCACATCTTGAGATCCTCAGTTCTCTGTTTCTCTGTCTCTTAACTTTGTAGTTGAACAACAGCGGACCAATACTCTGGAGAGACATTTTCCAATACCTCCATAACTTGCTACCGCTCCGTTCTAACCAAATAAAGTAGAAATACTTTTTCCTCGTCCTTATATATCTGCTATTTATCTTCCTTATAATAAAATAATGGAACAGTGCACCTCATCTCAGTATATCTTATTATTGGGAAACGGAAAATAAAATTTTAAAGCAAAATCAAATAAAAACTTGTAAGACCCAATTTTTTTACCTTATTATTATCATTACCAACTTTTCCTTAGTGATAGCTCGCATTTCATAGAATTCTGCGATTTTTCTCGATTGAAGAATGGCAAATGCAATTTCAATCCTGCAATTTGGCAACGATGATTCAAGTCTCCATTTCAATTTTACTTACACCCAGCACGGACCATTCATCAAAAAGAGTTGGTCGCGTGGCATTGGGCGACGATTCAGTGATATGGTGCATCTCGTAGGAATGAATTGATACATTTGTTTTGCTATTGAGTTCACGTGTAGACAAATATTACAGAGTTTGGGTAAGCTCACAAAACTTCTCAAAGCTCTTCTGGAAGGTGAAACACTGGCGTGCGACTCATTAATTAATTTACTCTCTTGCATTTTGCGTATTTTCAGACTGAAGCGCGCAAAAATTCAAAGGTAGTGCCATAATTTGGATTCAGTTAATTACTTAGGCTTCCCTCACGTAGATCCAAATGGTTCATGAATGGCTGCCATTGCATGTGGTACTGGCTGCAGGAGAACAATG